>JAKTWT010000127.1:0-62286 GCA_030582155.1 Hansenula lynferdii | reverse complement strand
AGTAAGTCCAGACTTTCAAAGCATCAGCTAAAATTGAGACACCACTTGGAATTTCTTGTTTTAATCTTGGAACCAATAAAATTAAAACTGGAACCATAATAGCGTAAAGAATACCAGGAATTAAAAAGGCTAACCAGAATCCAATTTTTTTTGCAGAATAAGAAGTGGCAATTGATAAAAATGCACCAGCATTAACAGCCCAATAGAAGAATAAAGTCATTCTTTCCAAAGTGGCTTCTCTACTAACAATAGCTCTTTGACCATTCTTTTGTGTAATGACAATATCACGAGGATGTTCATATTGATCAAATAGCAAAGGTAATAAATTTGGTTTGATCAAACCTGAACCAATAGCCAATGTGATGATGGAAATAATAGTTGGAGCTAAAGCTTTACCACCAGTGATAACAGATGGAATAGCTGCAATAATTAAAACAATATGAGAAATAGCACCAACCCAAACACCGTACCAAATGGTTTTAACTCTACCTAATTTCTTATCAGAGATGTAACCACCAAATAATGGTGTTAAATAAGCCAAAAAGGTTAATAACAATGTTATTGCTGATGCAACTTGTAAACCAAGACCCAGGGCACCAGCATTTTGTTGATCACCAGAAGGTGGAGCACCAGCACCGTTACCACCTGTTGGTAATGGTAATTGAATGAAATTGTTTAAACGATCCTTAACACTATAATATGAAGCCCTTTCAGAAAATTCAATAAGACAAACTAAATAAGTTGCATATGGGGCATTACCAATTATTTTTGGTAGTGTTGCGTAATCTTCAGTGGTTGGTTCTGGGTAATTAGCATTATATTCAACAAGAGCATCGTATTTAGCCTTAGCTTCTTGTTCTTCTATAGCGATTTGGTCAGATTTTTCAGCAGTGTAATTAGAGGCCACTTCAACATCTGATTGTTGTGTTGTTCCAAAACCAATCTTTTCAGAGATTTTTTCCTTTAGGTTTAAACCTGGATAAACTATGTTAGTACAAGAAAATTAGTTAACAGATTTTCCGGTGACGTACCCATTATTGTGATGTTTTCAATAGATTTACTATTAATCTATAAGAATTAACAATTTCAAGCATCACTGAACAAAGGGCATCTGGGGTCTTTATATACGAAAAATGGGATCCAAGTTGCAACCTCCCAGTATCACAGATTCATCATTCACTGGTGACTGATTTTCCTGGACGGCCTTTCTGATAACACCTTTCTTTTGGGAAATTTCTGTTGCACAGCTGATCCCGGGAACCCTAGGCGGAAACTGTTCAAGTTTAGGCAGGTGACGTTTAGGCTCGTGACTCGTGACATAGTTTTGGTAGATCGGTGAACACTGAAGGGTGAAGAAGATCTGACAAGAGGGGTTTATCGTATCTTATGTTACAGTTAAAGCCAGGTATCAAAGGTTTGCTCGTCGGTATTTCGCTGATGAACTTGTCTAGAGATTGCAATTGAACTGGCGAGTACATTGTTGAGTTGGCAAGCGGGCTCCTGTATCGAGCTCAACGACGAAAACAACCGACGATTCTTAATCTGGGTATATGGTATATGTTACAGCTTAGTTGAGTATCTTGATATTCAAACCAATCTGAATAATTGACTTTATCAGATGTTGTAATCCTTAAACCTTCTCTCCTCAAGCAACTGTATGAACTTAAATCACAATTATCTATCATCTTATTTGGTAAAGTTAAACCTTTAGAGCCTTTGGATCAACTTGAATATGGTCGGTTTTCTAAACTGCCGTATGATGATTGATGATTGATCATTTGTAATTTGTAACGCAATCCTGCAACCTGATGCAAAAAAGAAATAACGGTCCTTGAGAAAGTTTGAATTCTATGGTTTATTGGCTACTTGAATATGAATATGGAATTATATAGGAGAGATAGGGACTTAGGGTCTGTTGTCTGTGGTTTTATCTTATACATACTAATTCAACTGTAGATGGATGGGGCCAATAGGATATAATAGAGATAGACGTTTGTCATTGAGTCTTTCGCAGAAGTCGGACAAGTGCGCTTGCCTATCTTTTGTTGGACCCTGCTGATATCGTCAATGATAAAGAATACCCAACTGATAAGCTAGATAATAGCAATAGAAATCTATCACCTTTGATACACAATTTGAGCTCGCGCAATATGATCAACTGAAGGTTGGAACAAGAACAATTTCTCTAGGTTGTAAATTACAGCTTGAAATTTGAAAGGACGTTATGTGTCAAACGGGGCCAAGAAACAAGAGATTAATTTCTTGGTCAAACAAAGCTTGGGATACATAATAATAAGATGTACTTGGTCGACAGCCTTGAGATTTGAGATTTGAGATATGAGATATGAGATAGTCAAACTACTCAAATCATTATCCGTAATATCAATAATTGTTTATCACAAGTAGTTGTACATGAGTGAGTACGATGTTTTAGTGATAAGACATTATGCACGGCACCAAACGGTTCCACTTCCAAGTTCCGGTCCCCAGCTTTTGGACCCTCTAGGCAGGACTCTCCGCCTAAGCTAGGCAGAAGAGCCATAAGCCGAGGCGAGAGATGAAAACTGTGGCGTGAAAGGTGGTGAATTGTAAAGACGTGTACGGTCCTCTGTTCAACTCAACAAAATTTAGGGCAAAGGAACTTTTGAATAATTGCTGTATTCTGAGATTGTGTTGATCAAATAACTTTCAAGCTAGTTATAAGCAAATCTGCATATTCGTCTGTCTATTGCTGATCATTCAGCTGGGGTATTTGACAGGTCGAATGGCATTAAAATTTGAGTCATTTAATTGAAATGTGTAGTATAGCTTTTCATCCACAGAGTCTTTTGCAGAGTCAAGTCTAACAGAGTCAGATAAGTGAAGTGCGTTCGAATAAACATCAAAAAGAGATCTATAGAAAAGAATCGTATCTGAACCTCTCGAAACTTTATAATTAAATTGACATTGCTACGTTGAACTGAGGATGTAGATCGATCTAGATATCATAACCACACAGACTAAATAGAACGTTCTATATCTAGTGAAAATCCATGTTTGACTCCAGGAAGCAAAGATTATATAAAGGTGTCAATGCTTTTTATACGGGGTTCTCAGACGACCAATGTATCAACTTTGCCGCTTATATAAGAGAGCATTAACACGCTGATTATGCACAACGTTTGAGCTAAAAGTTTTGACTACAATAGAACGTTATGCTGTCAAAGTGACATGTATTTTCTAATAACATACATTAGAACTTTAAAACCAAATTTTTTAAAAAGATATAATTAATTGAAGTATAACGTTTAGGAACACATCCTCATCTACTTCTTTGAAACCAATGAACTTTCAACGGCATCAACTTGAATTTTTTCCTCCTTTACAGAGATTTGATCACTGACAACTTTAGCAATTGTTTGATCCTTGGCCAAACTATCAGAATCTTCAACTGATCTTCCACTGATATATTCTTCATATTCTTGTTTCAATTTCAGCTCTTTTTCAACTCTTTCAAGTTCCATAACTTTATGTAAATCACGATATAACCACAAGAACCAACCAGCAGTGACAAATCCTGCAAGACCAGTGGCAACAAATGGCCAAATTAAATATGGATCAAGTAAAGCACCAGTAGCTGCACTTGAAACGGCAGCGGATAATGATTGAGTGAAAAGGAATAATGCCATGACTAAACCTTTCATGTTTTCTGGAGCTCTTGTATATGCAATTTCATAAGCAGCAGTATTAGCAAAACATTCAGAGGCTGCACCTAAAACGTATAATACAGTTTCAACCCAAACAGAAATTGGTGAAACACCAGTACCAATATCACAATCAGTTGCATAATAACCACATGGTGAAGTTTTATAAACTCTCCATTGAATAATAGCACCAATGATTTGTGAAATTGCAGCCAAGATGAAACCGAAAAAAATTCTTTGAACTGGTCTAAATTCAATCTTATACTTTCTTAAAAGTGGATAAATACCATAATCTAAAATTGGAATCAAAATAATAATGGTTAAAGGATTGAAATTATCAATCAAATCATTTGGAACACCATTTGTAGTCATAGAATTAGCCTGTGAGTTTTGAATCCCACCTATACCTCCATCATTGATGTTATAAATGACAAAAAACAAGAAAATTTTACAAGCATCAAATGTAACTTTAACATCTTGAACAAATTGATCAGTCCATGAAACTTTCTTTTTCCCCTTTTTGTTAACAGCTTCAGCGGTTTGAACATCACCTCTAGCGATAATATTCGAAGGTTTAGTGAATTCCCAAAATTGTTTTGTTCTAGCCCTTCTAAACCAACCTCTACTCAATGAAAATCTTATAACTTTAAAAGATTCTTCAATGATTGAAACACCATTTGGTTTTTCCTTTCTTAATTTTGGAGCCAAGATCAACAAAACTGGAACCATGATAAAATAAACAACACCTGGAATCAAATAAGCTAGCCAAAATCCAACCAATTTAGCACAATAAGCAGTGGCTAAAGACATAAAGGCACCGATATTAATAGACCAGTAAAATACCAATGTCATTCTTTCCAATGTTTGTTCTCTAACAACAACAACACGTTCACCATTTTCTTTGGTTTCAATAACATCACGTTTATGAGGATATTGATCATAAAGTAAAGGTAATAAATTTGGTTTAATTAAACCTGTACCAATAGCCAAAGTTAAAATTGAGATGATAGTTGGAGCTAAAGCAGCACCACCAGAGATAACAGATGGGATAGCAGCAACAATCAAAATAACATGAGAGATAGCACCGACCCATAACCCATACCAAATAGTTTTCATTCTACCATATTTCTTATCAGAAATATAACCACCATATAATGGGGTTAAATAAGCTAAAAATGTCAATAATAATGTGATTGCAGAAGCTGTTCTCAAACCAAGACCCAAGGCACCTGCATTTTGTTGATCACCAGCAGGTGGTGCACCTGCACCATTGCCACCAATTGGTAATTTCAATTGTATGAAATTATTCAAACGATTCTTGACACCGTAATAAGAAGCACGTTCAGCAAATTCAACAAGACAAATTAAATAAGTAACCATTGGGGCGCTCCCCAATGTGAGTTTTAAACTTGAATATTCTTCAGCAGTTGGCTCAGGATATTTTTCATTATACTCTGTTAATTCATCAAACTTGTCAGCGATGTCCTTTTCCACTTCTGTGGAGCTTGTCTCCAAGTCTTTATCACTCTTGGACGTTATTCTTTCTCTGATAAAATCCTTAACACCCATCTTATCGATTCAGCTATTTATCTTTCATTGTAAAATTCGAAAAAAGGGCAAGTCATCTGGCTACTTATATACATTCTCTCTTTTCTTGGTGTTGTAACTCTCAAACTCAGTCGTGAGATGTGAATCTCATAAACTGATAACAATCCCCCCAAAACATCTCACCATTTGTACCAAGATACCAAGCGAAAATCCAGCAAAACAGCAGCTAATCCAAAAGAAACATTAGACTTAACAGTGAATAACCTTATACTAATCAATTCATAGAAATCCGTGCCCAGTATTATCCTTCGACATTCTTATCCACAATTGTTCACTTTGCTTATGATTTGCTTGACCGATCAAAAACGACAAGACTTTTCAACATCAAGAAGCAGCCATAACCAAAAACTCCACTTTGATAAGAGAATGATATCTTTGATATGAAAGACAATTTTTATGATAATTTTGAGCTATAAATTGTATAATGAGGTTCTCCTGGAAATGAGATATATAGGTTTAATTTTGTATGGAATTTCGTGTGGCATATATCCACGTATTTCCAGTTAAAATTAGGCAAGGAACCATACTGAATTATCATCATCTTCCCCGTAAATGACGATATCAAACGTACGGCACCAACTTAGCTCTATCAGTTATCAATACAATTTGAAGGTTTCCGACTCTAAGCGAGAAGGGAAATAGAGTTTATAGTACAAGGATCTTGGTATCACCAAGGGTCCTATAAAATCTTGCTCGGTTTTTTCAGGCCGGAGTCCAGAGGATTTGATGAAGAAGTAAACTATGGTGAAAGGTTTGTCCTTGAACATTCATTGATCTTTCTAATTGAGCCCATTTTTAATCTTTGACTTTGACATTCCAGCTCACTTGTTTATTATCCGTTTTCCCCAGTCAAAGCAAGTATTTGTGAATAATCAATCGCCGAGACGCCTGTAAGCCGAGAAGCCATACTGTATAGATAAGTACAAGACATGAGACATATGGCAAGCAAATTACATTGTTTCACCAATCACATGGCTCTAATATCATGTTATTCTTCTTATATTTATTACAGTATCTAAATGATATGCCATAACTGCAAATAATCGCATCAGTTGTACAACCAAGTTCAAGTTTCGGTAACCGAGGTTTTAATTTGTTACATAACTTGCAGCTTAAATACATTCAATCGTGATAATTTATACCACTGCAAATATAAGATGTATTTTAAATGTGTTTCCTCCGTCTTTTCCTCTCCCACATCAAGATCTGGAACACTGATAGCAATTATAACAATAATGATCGACATTTTAAAATTTAAACAGTCACCGATCAATGATCAAGATCTCACCTCAAATCAGTTACATCTTTTTACACTCTTTTTTGTAAATCACAATTATAATTCATTATACATAGTCATCTGTTTATATACACATGTTCATTTTTTACTTTCAAATCCACTTTCAATAGCTGTAGTCTTGACAGCATGACTTTCTAGTGATATCTCTTTGGAAACCACATTTTCAACTAACCCTTTATCAGTTTCTTCATATTCTTTAGAGTTTAAATAACCTTCAAATTCTTCCTTTAATTTTCTTTCTTTTTCAATTCTTTCTTCCTCCATCAAAACGTGTAAGTCACGGTACAACCATAAGAACAAAAGTGCAGCGACAAATCCAACAACAGCACATGCAACAAATGGCCAAATTAAATGTGGATCAATCAAGGCACTTGTAGCTGCTTCAGAAATGGCAGCTGAGATGGACTGCATGAATAAGAAAATAGCCATGACAAGACCTTTCATGTTTTCTGGAGCTCTTGTATATGCGATTTCATAAGCAGCAGTGTTGGCGAAACATTCAGAGGCAGCACCTAAAACGTATAATACAACTTCAACCCAAACAGAAATTGGTGAAACACCAGTACCAATATCACAATCAGTTGCATAGTAACCACATGGTGATGTTTCATAAACTTTCCATTGAATAATTGCACCTGCAATTTGTGATATAACGGCCAAGATGAACCCAAAGAAAATTCTATGAACCGGTCTGAATTCAATTTTATATTTTCTTAAAGTTGGATATAAGACATAATCTAAGAATGGAATAAATACAATGATAGTCAATGGATTAAAATTATCAATCAAATCATTTGGAACACCATTTGTTGTCATGGAATTAGCCTGTGAGTTTTCAATACCACCAACACCACCATCGTTAATGTTATAAATGATGAAGAATAAAAAAATTTTACAAGCATCCACAGTGGTCCATACATCTTGAACAAATTGATCATTCCATGAAATCTTCTTTTTACCCTTTTTGTTAACAGCTTCTAATTGTTGTATATCACCTCTTTCTCTAATGTTGGTTGGTTTAGCATATTCCCAAAAAATTTTGGATCTGAGTCTTTTAATCCAACCACCTTTGAAAGCAAATTTCAAAACTTTAACAGCTTCTTCAATGATTGAAACACCATTTGGTTTTTCCCTTGTCAATTTTGGAGCTAGTAATAATAAAACAGGAACCATAATGAAATAAATAATACCAGGAATTAGATATGCTAACCAAAATCCAATCAATTTTGCACAATAAGATGTGGCTAAAGATAAAAATGCACCAACGTTGATGGACCAATAAAACACTAAAGTCATTCTCTCTAATGTAGGTTCTCTCATTTGAATATATCTTTGACCATCAGGTTTAGTAGCAACGACATCAAGTTTATGAGGATATTGATCATAAAGTAAAGGTAATAAATTTGGTTTAATTAGACCAGTACCTAAAGCCAAGGATAAAATTGAGATAATAGTTGGAGCTAAAGCAGCACCACCAGTGATTACAGATGGAATAGCAGCAATAACCAAAATGATGTGAGAAACTGCACCAACCCAAACACCATACCAAATTGTTTGCATTCTTCCAAGTTTTTTATCAGAGATATAACCACCATATAATGGAGTTAAATAAGCCAAAAAAGTTAATAATAAAGTAACAGCTGAAGCTGTTCTTAATCCAAGGCCCAGAGCACCAGCATTTTTTTGTGTACCTTTTGGTGGAGCACCTGCACCATTACCACCTTCTGGTAAAGGTAATTGAATAAAATTGTTCAAACGACCTTTTATACCATAATAAGATGCTCTTTCAGCAAATTCAACAAGACAGATAAGATATGTAATGTATGGAGCATGACCTAATGATCTAGGAAGTGAGGCATAATCTTCCGCTGTTGGTTCTGGATACTCGTCATTATATTCTTTTAATTCGTCAAACTTATGAGCAACGTCTTCATCGGTTGTTATAGAGGTGACGTCCTGTTTAGTAACGATCTTCTCCTTGACGTAGCTTGCAATACCCATCTTTGTCAGCTTCTGTTTCAATGTCTCATATTAAACGAGTTTAAGAAAAGGAAATTGGTTGCTCTTTATACCTAATGAGAAAAGATAAATCACATAGCGACCGTTTTCTTTGATTGATGTACAACACTGATTGAATTGTGGTGATCGGCAAATGCGATATGGGTCCACTGGCATGTCTGTGTAGCGTGATAGGGCAAAATGATTCCATGAAGCCACTGTTTCTATAATAATAATAGTATATCAATTTATCAAACTTGAGAATCAGAAATGTTCTGATGCAATTTCCCGTACCAATATCGATATGTATGATTTATGATGCAGCCTGTCACGACACCAAAGCCATAGTAATCCGACAACCACTGTGGAATGAAATCCGCTTACAACTCCAATATCTGCCCACTCCATCAGAAAAGCCCAAATACAGGCTGAACAGGGACTGATGACTGTTGAACAAAGTTAGATGAAGATCTGATATCGATTACACCCCAAGAAAGTCGTCAATCGAGATCCATGTGTCAATCACATCCTAAGCTTTTCAAACTCTTGGGTTCTTGGTAATTTCTTGGGACTCAAATTGTGGAGGCATCAACTGGAAACCCTATTGTATCATCATCGAAAGGTTTTGTAGGCGCGGCAAATGATGTTACTGGAAGCAGACTGTATATTGTTCATTGTCCTCCTTGGACAGGCTTGTGTCTTGTTGTGATGTTTTTCTTAAAAACCATTGCATCGCCATTTTTTAACCGCCGTCTCGCTAGCCTGTGGCGCTGAAGCTATAACTACAATCTACAATTTACACTGTGAGTTCTATTCTGCTCAAGATACGGACTTTTATGTTCCTTAATTCCATTGTAGGATGTTCATAATCTGAGATCTCGTGGAAGATATGACATCAAGGCTAATCAAAGCTTCGACTAAGAGAAATTGCGTCTTTGGTTATTCATGGTGTTCCTTTTGCTAGTGGATAAGTTGAGTCGCCAGCTTATTACTACACAAGCTAAGTAGGACTGATTAAGCGTCTATTTGTTTATATAATTTATACGATCAGTTCAGCTCTAGATCCCCAGACAATAGGTGGGGATCGGGTTGGGCGGGTTCGATCAGGATAATTTGAAGGAGGAAGCCTACTTCAAAATCAGATATAAGTACCGTTTGTGCGTATTCTATTTTGATTTTTGCACTGAAATAGAAGGATGTAGGCTCTTTTAGATACTTAGTAAATGATCTCAATTCTTATCAAGCTCCAACTCATCATAGGTCACATTTTTGTAAGCCAAATGGCTTTTTTTCTCATTAGTCTCTCACCTCTAGAAACTTCAAGAGCAATGGATCCTCAAGGGCCAAGCTCTCAAATATTTATACGCTTCCAAAGCCCTACAAGAATATCCGTGAAGTGGCGATCTTTTTCATATCAGAGTATCTCAGATCTCAGATCTCAGATCAGTACTTTTTCGATTTCATCACGTAGACCAAGTATATGTTAGAAGTGAGTTATTCCTATTACCTAATCAAGTACAAGTGATAAGAAGCCACACTGATAAGTGGTGATAGCAATCATACTGACATTAGATAAGAACTACTTAATACATGTGAATTCCCGTATTGACATTGATA
Organism: Hansenula lynferdii; assembly: GCA_030582155.1. Lineage (NCBI taxonomy): Eukaryota > Fungi > Ascomycota > Saccharomycetes > Phaffomycetales > Wickerhamomycetaceae > Hansenula > Hansenula lynferdii. Next base: position 52,083 of record JAKTWT010000127.1, on the reverse strand, counting down.
TGATCTATGATGAGAATATCCGAATATAACTATTCAAGATGTCACAACTCAATTACCGTAAACAGTTCCTCAAGAGCAGATTAGCTAGAGCTAGAAACCTTAAGCACAATAGAGCGCTTACCAATAAGCATCACTTCTCACAGTATATAAATGTGGAGTTTTTGAAAACTCTTCATATGAAATCCCATATTTCAAATCACAATTCTGGATTCTGGCCTTGAGTTATGAAAGCTGTAATACTAGTTTATAGCTTATAGCTACATATATTCAGATTAAAGTGTAGGACGTGGCCATCCACTTTTTCAAACCGCACATAATTACCCTTTATGAAATGACAAATTGGGGTAAATACTCGAAAATAAGCTGCAGTTTCATGGTTTTTTGATCAATTTTCTATACAAAAAGGGGGTTATTTTTCAGTTCTTAATAGCAATATTTCTAGATCGATCAAGATTTGAGATGTAATTGCATGATATTTATAAATTATAATTATAATATATATTTAATAAATTATATAATATATATTATATTATAATAAATTGCATGCAGCTGGCCACCTCAAAATAAAATTTTAATTTTTAATTCATATAGCTGACATGTGCAAATAAAAAATTTATATTAATTTAAGAATATTAAATTTATATATATATATAATTAATTATTAATTTAATTTATTATTAATTTAATTTATTATTAATTTCAATATATATTTACTAGCTTAACTTGTTTATTTAATATAAAATTATTATTAATTAAGGCAAAGGTTTTAATTGTAATTAATTAAGTTTTTTTTTTTAGATCTATATTTATATATCAATGTTTAATAATTTAAAATTAATAATATATATTATATATATTATTAATTTTGTTATATTATAATTTAATTCTAAATACGTTTTATATAATTTTTTTAGACTTTTCCCTTAATGTTGGATTAAAGAGTCGCTTTCGCTCTCTTATGAATTGTAAATATGGAATTATTGATGTTAGTAAGTTTTAATTGCTGATTACTAAATGCTTACTAAGCACAACAAAGGAGGGGAATGACCAAATTCTGGAAGAAAAAGAAACGGTTTTGTGGTCTAGTTGGTTATGACTTCCGCCTAACAAAAATTGCTTCTCTTGAAGATAATCTTTAATTAATACGCGGACGGTCCCCAGTTCGAGCCTGGGCAAAATCAATTTTTGCACCTTATATGTGTCAAATTTTTTTTTTAAACCTTCAAAGACTATAGTTTGTTCATGTCCATGTGAGGCTCTTTAACTAGTATTTTGGATAGTCACCTGGTTCTATTAATAATTTCGGATCATTTGACATTTGATAACTAAAACTAAGAGCTTAATGAGCAAAATTTAAGTGGATTAATCACCCAGTCCCCAATTGATAAGATACTTTGATCCAAAGTTTCAAGATCTCATTTTTAAATTAGTCTGTTACATTCTAGTTACTGCAAGATTTTACTTGTGAAAACCGATGATTGATGCTTACAAATCAAATGAATATATATACTAGAACATGGGGAGTGATGCATCCGATCTTGTTGTCTTTGTCACCACTTTACATGATTTAATTTGAGATAATTTATTGTTGAACAAATGAAGGTAACAAACAACCTAGTCCAGAAATTTTATTATAGAAGTATCTAGCTGAATTCAATCCCCATAGATAATGATTCATTCAATGATTACTAGAAACTTTGAGAGTTGTGTTGAAGTAACTACATTATTTGATCAAATAATGGGTCATTAAGCGTAAGACATTAAAGTTATAAAGTGTAAAGAAAAGTATTTATGGGACTTCGAATGATAATAAAGCAGCAAAGATATATTGATAAATAAGGATAGTCAAAAGCTTGAATCATTAGACATTAATAAATTAAGGTTGAGGTAACTTTAGACCAGCTAATAAGTTTATCCTCAAGGCATGCGTGACTTTTGACTAGCTTATGGTATCTTCGTTGTAATAAATCACGAGTACATCCATATGAAATTGAATTGATCCACATCGATATAGGGAATAATTGTAATCACATAGCATAGGTTAAAGATCTTGATAGCTTTTTCTTTTGTATTGGGACTGGTGATTGATCGTTCATTTGTAATGATTCCAATGGTTTGGAAATCGGAAATTTAAAACCAAAATTCATACGTTCAGGAGGTTTTGTGTCATCATTATTCTCTAAAATTTCCTTGTCAGATTCATCAGTGACCAAATCCAATGATGAACGTGAAAAATCTAATGCTTGAGATTTCAGACTTGGTCTTCTTGAGAAATTGATGGATGTCATTGTTCTTCTGTGAGAGAGTTTAGGTTGTGAAGGAGCCATGGATGAGGATGATGATAGAGTTGAAGCTGAAGAAGCATGGAATGACAAGCTTCCATAAGAACTGGCTCTTTTCAAGTCTCTTCTGAATCTTGTCAAGTTAAGTTCACAGGCACTTTTATGTTTGTTGTCATTCATTTCAACGTACTTTTGAGGATAGCATCTATGACTTTGTAGATCAAAGAACGATTTGTAACCACCTTCTAACACCAAGATATCTGGATAATCTAAATGAGGATAATTATCTTGATTTTTGGAGCGATCACAGGTTCTCAAATGACTTGCCATCAGAGGGCCTCTGTATGAACTAAATTCACAATGAAACACAATCAATGTATTTTTTTTCTTTCCATGATCAGCATCCAAGAAATTGTTTGATGACTTTCTTCTTTCATTTAAAAATTTTTCCTCCAATTCCTGTTGAGATGAGACATTCATAGCACCATTTATGTGACCACCTTGATATTCATATTCAAATCTGCAATCAACAACCAATACTTCATCAAAAGTTTCTTGGTATTGACCATCCAATATTTTACACAAGGTTTCCACTTTAATTCTTGGAATCAAATCGTTTTTAACGTTGAAAGTTTCAATCTTTGATTTTTCTAAATTGGAATTGGATAGCACTGAACCATCGAAATCATCATTAGTCAATGAGGTTTTCCCTGACTTGAAGTTATTCATTGGTGATTTGGCAGTCATCAGATTACCAAACATATTAGTTGTATCAGTAATTTCCTTGGTGGAGTAAAACATTGAATGTGTACGACGAACTTTAGATTTGATTGGCCTTTTTTGTATAGGCGAACCAATCTCTCTTTTATTCAAACCACCATTCAGTAATGATGCATGGTTTGTTGCTTTATCATCTTCATCTTCCAAATCATCCAAGTTTAAACTTCTTTCAGCAATTGGAGATGGAACACATAAAAAATCAAGATTGCTTGCAGTTGCATCATTTCCAGTTTCCATATCATTTGTAAAAGTCAGCTCATTTTCCTCTTCATCATCGTTGCTGAAGCTTGATTTTGGGAAGTTAATATTGGAGGCACTATATGAATGTAGTAATCTTGAACCAGCAGGTATACTGGTCTTCACCCTTCTTAATGGTCTTTTAGGTTTTGTGAATTGAGCAGGATTGGATGAAATGGTATCAGCGCTTGAAACAGATGAGATCGAGTTAATGGATGAAATTGAAAGGTTAGATGTAGTTCTTGATGAGTTGTTGGAATCGTTTTGAAGCTTTGGTCTGGCGCTTGGGGGTCTTGAGACTCTATTATTCATACTTGACAAGTAATCCATTTCTGGATCCACTTCGAAACTAAATTGGTCGATGTTTGTAGATTCCTCATTAAACAACAATGATCTCTTTGGAGTTGGTATCTGTCTTTGGGATCTAAAGGAATAAATGTTAGTATAAAAGATCTTGAATCCAAGTATTTTTTTTGCCATCAACCTTGAAGCATTTTAAGGTTTTTTTTTTGTGACAAAATTCTTTGTTACAATCAGACGACAGTGAAGTGAACTTACTCTTGTATATGGAAATTTTCACTCAAATCAGCTGCTAATGTAGAAGTTGGTGAATCGAATTTCGATTCATGTTTTAAATCGAATAAAGTATTCAAGTTTTTTGTGGCCAGTGGTTTTGGTTTTGATGATTTTTTCTTGAACAAATTCTTCGTTAGTGAAGGTGAATCAGGTGAATTGCCAAAATATGATTCAATGTTCTTCAATAAAGAGTGGTTATTGCTCTGCACTGGCGAATCTATATCCATCTTTGGCTTTGTAATTGTAATTTCTAAGCGAGGGGCTTCAAATTAGATAAAATGATTAACGATTGACAATTGATGATTGTATCACAAAAACTCTGTTATCCAAACGAATGACTGAATTGATCCTTTATGATATTTGAAAGATTTGATGATAGAAAATTGAATGGTTTAAATCAAGAATTTTTTTTAGATCTCTTAAGCTTGATTTTTTCTCCTTTTGCAAAACCCTAAGAACAAGCACTTTGCTGTATTTGCGAACTGCCTTTTATGAAATGCAGATGAATAGGTAGGTACCGTATGTGACCTCGAAAAGAAAAGAGCGTATTGGATAAATGAGACCACTGCTGTAGGATCAGTTGAACAATTGAACTTCTCCAGAGTAACCCTTTATGCTTTTTGAATTCTTAATGGGTATGTAGATCAGCAACAGCGAACGACAACGAACGGACGCGTGAGTAGAAGCGGACTAGTATGGATTGAGTTTGGTGTAGGCCGGTTGCCAAAGGTATGTGGTATGTGTGTTTATAACGTTGGTCAAGATCTGTTGAAGAATTTGAATGGATCAAGGAAAGTAAAGATATATATAAAAGAAGAACCTTTTTTTGTACACTGTTTCAATTGCTTTTGCGCATCTGTTTCATCTACACAATTGGCAAACCACAAAAGTGTTTAGCTCTCTCCCCTAGCTTTGATTCACGAGCGGGTTTCAGAAGTGTAGAAAGCCTCAAAGTGCTACAAGCTGCGGTGGGAAATTTGTAAATTGCATATATAAATACAGTGCTTGGGGATTTATAGAAATTATGCACAATTTTTGTATCAGATTTAGCAACTTGTCCCGAAGAGGCAAGTGTTGATGTTTAGGAATTTCCGGAAAGGGACAGCACCAAGATGCGAGTGAACTTTTAAGGAAACAAGTTTGATCCAATTTGATACTGATTTTCTTCAATCAAGTAAATCTTGCATAAGGTAGTGATGATTTGGGAAAACCTTATTTCCTATTTGATGCCTTGATATGTAAGAATAAAATTCAGAACATACACCGTTGAAATTAGCAGTAGAATCAAGCAGCTTTGTTATGAATATGTGACAAAATCTACTACTAGAAAAACATTTGGAATCATCAGCTACAGGGTTCACGCAAATTCTATGGATTCAGCTTCCAAGCAATTTGTCTTTATAGTTCAACGGTTCAACCACAGCTACTAGAGACTAGAGCTATTAATATTATAATTTAATGTTATACTAGACTCTAGAGTCCTTGAGGCTTGTATATTTATATATATAAATAATCTCCATTTTCATGGAGAAGCAGAAGAGCAAAGACGAACGATCAGTTAGCCTGCGAAGATGCATTAGATTGGCAGAATGTACCTATAAGGATTGGTCTCTCGGCCCTTTGTTCAAGCAATGGCCCAAGCCACCACCAGGTTCACTTCAGCGGCCAGCCTGTAGACTGTACTATGTAGACACTGCGCGCCTCTTTAGGCTTAGAGCTTGAAGCCTCCGCCTAGAGCCCCCGTCTAGCTCTGCCTGGATTAAAACAAAAATTCCCAGCCCAGCCTAGGGCGCTATAGCCGGGGGTACCAGGTTGTACTTGGGCTTGCAAGTTGCTTGTAGTAGGCTGAAGCAGGAAACTTGTAAACATCGCAAAAGCTGGATACTGGAAGACTGGTAACTGGTAGACCCTTGATGGAACTTGATGGAAAATAGAGATCAACAGATTCTCTAAATTTTAGAGCTATGATGCTATGATCTAATGATTTTAGCGTATAATCGTAAAATAGATCACGGTCATTTGCTCGTTATATGTTGGGATTGGGGCTAAATAACGTAGGAGCAATCTAACCAAAGATAAACTTGAGTAAACAAACAATCATGTATACAGTTTGGCAACTATCAACAAATTACTTGATATTAGGGTCATTCTTTCAAAGATATATCATTATTGACCTTTGACTTTGCAAGTTGATTCAGAAAGGTGAACCATATATTTCCTTAAACATCGTGCTTGGCCTGAGAGCTCAGACTACAGACTACAGAGTCAGACAAACAGATCATCAAAGTGTCTAGCATCGGCGAGCTATGTATACCGCTAGAGACTTTTGACTTTAGACTCTAGAGACGGCTTTAGCCTTTTATATATGGTAATGGTAACAATTTGAAAATGATTGATCTTATGTACGGTGTACGGTGATATGTACATTGTTGATCAGGTACAAACCTTACATCAAGATTCAAGAACTTCCATTTTAACAATTCTGGAAGGTTTTGTGAAGAATTTGGGTTTCCTGTTCTATGGAAACCTGTTTTTGAATGAGTTGGATACTGAGAAGTGACAAGTAATGTTTCCTTGTGAAATTGTAAAGACTTGACATTGAACAATAGAGATTAGACAATTCCATAGTATTTGCCAGTTCCAACGTCCAGCTGTGCAACACTAAGAATTATATGATTTGACCAGGAAATCATACGAACGAAACCCCACTAGAAGTACCACGTACCAGAACGACTTTATACGCAGCGGTTGAAGAGTAATCAAAACGCTTCTCCAGTACTAATCAATTATGATAAAGACCATCCTATCAAACATAAATAACATCTCCACAGCTCGTTGAATATTCTGACTATGCTCATTTAAGCGTGAGATCCTGCTCATGAAAACAGCTGATGAACAGACCATTTCTATACACTCACGTTCCATCGTGTGACCAATAGCATGAATTTTAAATCACCCTATAAAACACTTCAAGGTGTTTTCTTTATTTGCATTTGACAAACTATTACTATAACATCAAATGAAAACAAACACCGAAAAGTAAACAAATGCAGTGGATAACTAGATTGATAAAATCTAAGTTCATGCGGAAAGTATGATTATGTAGGCTTTATGAAGTAATAACCGCTCAGAAAATATCGGATATATCTATTTAACCATGTTTAGTATATATGTGATGAGATCTTGATGAGTAGTTGACTTGCATACGTCGCGGATTTGTGTTGATGAGAAAGCGGAATATGAATAACTAGCTAATAATTTATAAATTTTATTTGCAAAATGGTGGAACAAAAAGATGTTCAGTTATATTTCAGTTAAGACTTAACTACAATTGAGTAAATCCGTATTGATTCCGTCTAATCATTTTTAATTTCTATTCAATGCAAAAAAATATTCACTGTCATATACCCAAATATTCATTAACAGTTTTAACTTGAAGAGAGCTAGCTTGTCTCTTTGGACCAATTCTTATACTTAAAGTATCTTCAACATCATTATATAGCATTCCATCATCATCAGAATCATCACTTGAACTATCATCACTTGATAAATCAGAATCAACACTTTGGAAAAAAGTTGAATCATCTAAATAATTGGGTACTTCCTTTTTAGACCTTAGTAAAGAATTTAAATTTAATGAATTTGTTGATGAAGCCAATTGTTTATCTGCTGCTCTTAATGGTGGTCTTCTCAAAAAATTTACATTCGTACTCATTGATGATTGTAAAGCTGGTCTTGGTGTATTTAATGATGAAAATGGAGAATTAGGTGAAGTGTTTGATGATGCTGGATGTGAAACTGTTCCTTGATGTTGTGTAGATATTGTAGATATTGTTTCCTTCTCCAATTTATTATCCACTGGTAAAGATGAAGTTGAAGCTAATGGATTATTGTTTGTATTTTTAGAAATTGATGACTTTCTTATGAAAATTGATTTAAATTTTGATAAAGTTGTATTACTTGAAGTCTTTGCAAAACTGTCCAAATTTGATTCTCTTTTGAAAAGGTAATATTCATTAAATTTCAAGAATTGTGAATTTGCCTCTGCATCTAAATCTGAATTTAATAGCTCATGTGATTTGATATCTTGAATATTGTAACGTTTCAAAGGGTTTTTATTCAACATCTTTATCAATAAATCATTAAGTATCGATGCTTCTGGATCATCATCTTTTGGAAAATCCAACTCTTGATTTATAATCTCATTAAACAATTCATATTCATTTTGTCCATTGAAAGGTAATTTCCCATAATAAAGACAATATATCGTTATACCTAACGACCAAATATCAATTTTGGAATCAACTTTATTGAAATTTGAACCATTACAAAGTTCTGGAGGTGAAAATGCAGGTGTACCAAAATTTGTAGAATTTTTAGTTTTGTCATTTAAATCAATTTGAAATTTGTTTAAACTTATACCAAAATCACTAATTTTGACAAAATTATCATGATTCATTAATAAATTTGATGGTTTTATATCACGATGTATTATACCAATTCCATTTAAATATTCAAGTCCCAAAACAACGTCTCTTATTATAAGTTTTAAAAATTTTAAAGAATATCTATGATTAACACCAAATTTTAATTCACCTTTGGAACAATATTCAATTATTAAAAAGATTTTATTAAATTTTGCATCATTCAATATTTCGTAAAGTTTCAATATTTTGGGATGTTTAATAATTGTTTTCATTATATCTATCTCATTATTGATCTTATTCATTTGATTTGCAGGATTTTTGTTTAAAATAGTCATTTTGGAAACTTTTGAAATCTCCTTTATAGCATAATGTTTACCATTTTCAATATTCAATCCCAAATAAACTTTACCATTATGACCATTACCAAGTTTTGATAATAATTTGTATTGATTCAAGAATTTTTCACCAGTTTCAATGTCTTTTGTTAGATTAACCTTGTTTGTAGTGGGTATATTTGAGTTATCATAAGTCATATTGTATTAAATTGTATTAGTGGTATTAAACTGTGGATTACAGCGGCTGATGGAAAGAATGAGTCAATAGTGCCAGGGATGATGGAACTTCTTTTGGTAAACTTATATCCCTGACTTTATATAAATGTGATCTTGTGTTTGAACTTTGGTGAGAAATTTCAGTAGTATTAGTTATAGCTATTATGTTCTTGTTCTTTTTATCTAGCGTTGAGTTTATTTTCTGTTAAAATTGCAAGACGTGTTTTTTCTTTTTCAAACTTTGGAATTTTGAATTCAGATCATGAATTTTTTGCGTTCAACAAGCTAGGTCCAGAATAACAGTCACGATATTGCTGGATATGAATATCTATGGTTTGACTTAATAGTCTAAGAAACAAAAAGAATAGTTAATTTTAACAATCAAAAGATGGGGATTTATCCCTTTGTTCACTGGGGATTTTATTGTGTTTATATTTACACTTTATTTTTTTGCATGTGAGTTGAGAAATTTGGCCCAGCGCAGAGAATCTAGATCTTTTCCTATAATTTCTTATCGGAAGTAACGGTGGGCAATTATTAACCATGGAAGAAATAGCCATTATCTACACAGAAATCCTATTTTCGGTAAAGAATAAAGCAAATATCATAAATTGGAAAGCAGCAAAGTCATAAAAATTGGAAGAAAGGAGATATATAGTATATATAGCTATCTTGGTAGCACAGCTTAGCCAAATTGAAGTGAATTGAGACAAGTAAAAGATAAAAAATATAAACTAGTTATTTGAAATGAAAGACGTTAAAGTAAATAAATAAAGAAACCATCATGATTTATACTCAATGCTTATTATGAGTTCTCAAATGCTGAGCCAAATTATCAGATCTGCTGAATTTTTTTTCACAAAAAGTACATGGAAATGGACGAATATCTGAATGTACAGATCTAACATGTCTTTTCAAGTGTTCTGATCTTCTAAAAGCCTTTGGACAACCATCACATTTAAATGGTTTTTCATCTTCTTCTAATGATGGTAAGTTGAAATCTTGACTTGAATTCATTTGATCAGTCGATTGTTGATCCTCTGGAATCAATGGAGTTGAATTTGTTGGAAATTCATTTGCGGAGATTGATTGTTCAGGTGGAGTAATTGTAGAACCAGAATCTAAATTCAAATTTGGTAATGATGAAACTATTGAATCAGATTTTCTTCTCTTTGTTAATGAAGTTTTCTGAAATTTTAAATTATTTGCTGCAGAATTTGGAATAGTTGTGGATATAGAATTTGATTTCTTGTTTTTGGATCTTGATGATTGTTTTTGATTTTGATTTATCCATGTAGCTATAGCATCTTTAAATTCATCATTCATTGACCAGTTATTTTTATTTGATGGTGCTTGTTGTTCATTTGTTTCACTTAAAGGACTTGTCTCTTTTTGTTCCAATCCAAAAGACAAAGGTGTTAAATCCATTGAATCTAATGACGTTGAGTCATGATCGTTATTCAAATCCAATTCAAGGCTTGATGAAGAACCTGTTAGATTAAATGAAGAAGAGGAAGAACTTGAAATTGAGCTCTTATTTGAAACTTGTGGATTCAACTGCTTTGGATTTATAGTGTTAACTGGAGCAGCTTGGTTAACTCTAAATTGATGCTGCTGAGAAAGCATTTTAATTGGAGTTGTATTGGCAGATGTGTTTGTTGTTGTTGATGATGGGGTTCTTGTTGCAAATCTATAATTGTTGAACAAGTTCAAATTATCATTTGATAAGGCACTTCTTGAGTTTATGATTTCATTGTTATCCAAATGTATCTTGGTTTTGGGATTCATTGTGAAATCATTTGATGATGGTACTGAATCATTAAAATAACCTTGATTCAATTCTTTATTTAGCAGAATTTCATACATATTATCGAATTGTTCATCATATTTATGAATTGGGTTGTAGATTGAAGCCTCGTCATTATTATTGTTGTTGTTTGGATACTCATTATACCCATTTGATTGATCAATGAATGAATTCATTAAATCAGATTGAAGTACAGACATCTTTGAGTACTTTGGTGGTTGTGAGGTGGGTGTTAAAAAATGATGGAACAATCGGTTGAATCAGCTATCCATAAATCAGAACTCAAATGGCGGGTTAAGCTATTGTTAAGTGGAAGTGTTGATTATAGCGACTGATTAGATCAGGGTTGTGTTTTGCCTTGACGTTGTGTTTGATCAAACTATTGATAATTGTATAGCGTTGAATGCAATCAGTGTGGGTTCCCAATTTTAAAATTCGGAATCTGAGCTAATTTTAACAAATCAATAGATAACACACAATGTGGGCAAATGTGGGTGCAATGTTGGGTAGTGTTATCCGGATGAAGTTGAGTTAAAGTGTAGCTTGTAGTTTAATCAATTGTTTTAAAGCTTTTCCTGTACAAGTGTGAAAAGTGGGAATTATAAAGATTATCACAGAGTTTAAATGGAGTGGTTATTAAAGTTGGAGCTTTGTTGGTATTTGATTGGCGATTGGCGAATGAGTTGAAATGGTGAGATAATGTGGGCAGGTGTGGCCTGGGCTTAGTCAGCGTGGCCGGAAGAGTTTGATGGTGATGGGTTTAACAGGTATTTAGCGGGTTCGTAGTGCTTAGACAGGGCAGATGAATGAATCTAGAGAGTAGCTATATAGCATACAATGGTGAACACCTAGCTTTTTATTCAGTGTAGTCGTTCATATGTTGTTCAGTACTATCTCGCTCGTAGTTGGAGCTCCAAAATATACACCTTTCTTTTTCATTGCTCCAAGACAAAGGCATATTTTCAATTGGCCAGCTATTGTTGAGTGCTATTGATATATGTATTGGATACTACGGCGGTACCTAGCCAAGATATATACTTGAGCAATAACAGCATATACGTCTACACCCATCACCTTCTGTCACTTCAATGTTCACTATCGCTTCTATCAATGTACGAAAGTGACACTCTTACGCTGTTAGCGATCCTCGCAGCCTGGAGTGCTGCTGACGTAATGAGTAATGACACTTCCTAATCGGGAACATCTAAAAGTAAACATTACGTAAGCGCTGACGGCAGCGAATTTCACTCTAGTTTCAAAGTGTGTGCATGAGGATTATAGATTGCCCTTTATTAGTTGTAACCACTTCAGAACCACTTAGCTCAAGACTACAATTGCTAGAGAACAAAAGCACAATGTCCTTCGCTAACTCTCAGCTATCCTCAAAGTCAAAGACCCCTAGCGTCTACCAGACAGATGGGAAACCCTTATCTGCTGAAGCGCTCTACAAGGCTAAATTGAAATACGGAATCTACAACAACCCAACCACAAATTCTGTTGGTGTTCCTTCCTCCACTGGTGCCTCTGATACCGCTGCCTTGCTAGCTACTTCAACTGATCTATCAATTGAGCCTTACAAGAGACAAGTGGCCACTGATGCTCAAACCGCTGCTTTGTTCGCAAAGAAGGATACTGCTCCTCAAAGATGGTCAAAGGACTATGTGGATAATGACGCTGCCAGTGCAGCTATTAGCGCTAAATCTTTAAAGAAACAAGTATTGGAAAACCAACAAGACGAGTTCAGAAATTCAAACGCTGCAGCTGCTTCGGTTTTGCAAAAAGGTTCCAAGTCAATCGCATCTTCCAACTTGTCATCTTTATATGAATTTGATGCTGTTAGAAATGGTACCAAGAATTCTCATGCCTCTTTGAATATCTCGAAACTAACTCAAGCTTCAAAAGATCGTGCAAATACATTGATCAATGCCAGAATAAACCCAGAACGAGATTCTCCAAAATTAGGCTTGAAATCTACAAGAGATGAAAACTATAACGAAAATTTGGAAAGATTTGCTGCTGTTGGGGCGTTGGCTTCTCAAAACATTGAAAAACCAAAAGATCCTAATTTAGAAGCCACTGCAGTTTATAGAAATTCTTTGGTCGATCCAAAAGTTTTAGCTCAAGCAAGATTAAACGCAGATAGAACTTTAACTGGTATAAGTAAAGATTTGGGTGAAAAAGATTTGTTCTTGAATCCAGAATTTAATGCTAAAGCTATCGAATTGGCAAAACAAAGTTATGAAACAAGACAAACAAATTCTCATGGTAAAGTTGATTTAGGAGGTGGATTATTCATGTCTCAAACTGAATTGGATGCCATTGCTCAAAAAATTGTTAATCCAGTTTTAGAAGATATCAATACTAAAGCAAAAGCTCAACGCAAGAGAGATGCTGAATTACAAAAACAAAAAGAAGCTCAAATTAATGCTGAGCGTAAATTTAGAGTTGAACAACAATCCAAGAAATTAGCCGATAAGAAACTGAAAGAGGAAGCCAAGCAACAAAGAAAGCAAGAATTAGAAGAGGCCAAACAAAAACAAAGAGAAGAAAAATTAGCATTGGAAAAAGCTAAAAAAGATGAGTTGAATCAACATCAAACCATTTTGACCTCTAAGCAAAAGGAAGAAGAACGTAAAAAGAAGGAATTACAAGCCCAAAAGACAATTGAAGAAGAACGTATTGCTAAGGAAGAAGCAGATGCTAAAGCTGAACGTGAAGCTGAATTAAGTCAAGCTGAAAAGGAACGTGATGAAAAATTGGCTCCAATTTTGGAAAAATTAAAGATTGAAACTGATAAACTAGATGTCTTGAATGAAGAGAAGAAGGCAATCCAAGATATAACTGACTCTCAAATTAAGACCACTGAAAATGCCAAGAGTTTATTGACTACATCTCAAGGTGAATTAGAAGATGCTGTTAAATTATTAGATCAATTGAAAATTGACATTGAAAATTCAACTAGTGAATCTGAAAAATTATCAAAAGAAGCAGAGTTGAAGAAAGCTGAAGCAGAGTTGGCAATCAAGAAATCAAACGAAATCGAAGCTGCTGCTCTATTAAAGCAAGCTGAAATTGATAAGGAGCATGCCATTGTGGAAAATGATAAGTTAAACTTACAATTGGAGTTGGAAAATGAAAAAATCAAAGTCTTGAATGAAGAGAAAGAAATCACTGAAACTTTACCTCCAACCTTCACAAAGAAGACCACTGCTACTGAAACAACTTCAAAGGATGCTGCAATTCCAACAGCATCCACCACTGGTACCAGTAATGTCACTTCCAAAGATGTCACCGCTCCAACCAGTACAACTGATAAGACCACCACAGCACCAGCACCTACAACTGTTGTCACAGGTACAGGCACAGTTGATATTTCTAAAAACTTTGAATCACAAAATCCTTCAACCAAAACAGTTGCAGATCAATCTGGTGTAATTTCACCAATTGATGAATCTCAGAAGAAGAATACTGAGGAATCAAACGAATTGAAGAAAACTTTTAGTGGATTTTCTCAAGGCTCAACTACCTCAGCTGAAAAGGCTAATGGAGCAGGTACCGTTACCAACGGTAGTGAATCTACCCCTGATGTTGGTATTTCTTCAAATGCTGATTTGACTGATCAGGATAAACATAAAAGTTTCTTTAAAGAAGAGTTTTAAGCTCATTTAATCAGATCTTTTTTATACTGAACATTCTTTATATTTTGTCTTAATATTTGATTATTAATCCTTTTTTTTTATCTTTGCCTATCATTCTGTATACTTTATATGAAAAATTTGTTGTATTATACTATTAATATTGCTAGCTGTAATGACACGATATAATTATGGCAGATCAACACTTGCAAACAATTTTTTCGTGTCAATAAAAATCTAGTACTTCTCCATACTGTGCAGAATCCCGATCTTTCAATATGATCATTCAATCAATTGGAAAGTTTATCGTTAGAAAATTATATTGAGAGGTCTACATATTACCTGCAATTACGAACCAAATGAAAAAATCAATAATCTTTCAATATTATTGGGCACTTAATTAACATTTGATCTTCTATCTTGGAAATATTTTAAAGGTTCATCCATGAAATACTTGATCTTTTGAATGAGGTTCTTTGGACCATCTGATTGACGCTCTCTTGGATCATTATACTTATGCTCAACACCATTCTGACTATCACCTAAATAAAAGTTTTTTTGGAACATGGCCATAATGAATGGTACCCAGGCAACAACTAAAGCTGGAACGAAAAGATAATAAGCAGTGTCAAAATATGCGCGTATAGCGCCCTGTCTAATTTCAGAGTCATAATCATTTTCATGAATCTTGGTAATAGAACCGAAAAATGTTGCAACTTGTGTATCTGAAACTGATTCTGGCAAGTGTTTTCTCAAATAATATGGTAATTTATTTTGCCATATTGCTGCAGCTACTGCTGATCCAATGGCACGCCCAATTGAAGTCCATTGTGATAATAGTGAAATGACTAAAGCGGTGTCTTGGTGTGGTACTGATGCTTGTGATGCAACTTGAGAACCAACAACCGAGCATGCACCACCAAGACCTATTAAAGCTTGTGACATGACTAATGAAACAGTATGTGCTTTATTATATCTAGCACCCAAGACAATACCTTTAGCAATGATTTGCACACCAAGACCAAATACTTGTAACCATTTGGTACGATGTGTATATCTTTGAATGATCCCAACAATGATACCGAAAAAACATAGACCCATTGTTAAAGTGTTGTTAAAATAAGTCCAGTTTTGATAACTATAATCTTTGATGATCCAAACATAAGAAGAAAAATATAAAGTCTTAAACATACCACCCATCATATAGAAGAAATCAATGACAACTGCAGTCATGAATGTTCTATTTAGCAATACTCTTTTAGGCATTGATGGGAATGGTGCATATTTGAATTCATAAACGGTATAGACAATCAATAATAGAGCACCCACAACCAACATGGCAATTAAGGAAGGATTTTTCCATTTATTATCAGCACTTGAATATAAAGAGAATGGTAATAACAACAATGACCAGCCAAAACCCATTAATATCAATCCAAATAAATCAATTTCTAAGGATTGTTGCCACAGGAATCGACACCATTCTTTAGCGGTTAATGATTTTAAATGATACTCTTTTGGTGCCTCCAATGATTCGGCTGCTTTTAATTTAGCATTTTCCTTTGCTAATTTTGCAGCTTTATTATCCAACCAAATCATAATGACAATACTTGGTGCAATAGCCACGGGCATAATGATTGCAAACATACCATACCCCCATCTCCAATTACCTTTACCCAAGATCCCTTCAACTATCAACCCAGCAAACCAAGTGGTGATCAAATATGGTGAACCTAAAATACCTAATAACAAACCTCTATATTTCAATGGTGTCAAATCAGCCGCGATGATACTGTTTAATAATGAAATACCTGAACCACCAATAGCAACGAAAACTTCACCAATAACATAAGCCGAAATGGTTTGTGAAGATGCAACAATAATATAACCTAACATATAAAGTGTTAAAGCCAAAATATAAGTTGCAGGTCTTGAAGTAACATCCGAAAATTTGGCAAGCATTGGCTTACAAACAGATGACATGATTGAAGTTGCAATACTTAAAGTTGATAACATTGAATGTTCTTTGAATGAAGATGTTGCATATGGTGAATATGAATAAGTTGTTGAAGAATCTAAAGAATAAACAAAAGCACAAACAATTAAAGAAATGGATAATGCAAGTCTAAACTTATTACCATTTTTAGTCGTATCCATCAAAACTTTAACATTTTCTGATCTTTGAACACCACGAGAATGATAAACTCTCTCTTGATTATTTGAATCATCACTATGCTCTTGTTCACTAAAAGTTTGAGATTCATTGGTACTAGCTTTCTCTTTTATAATATCCGAATTTTTACCATTTGATTGAGTGTGATCAATTGAAGAAATGTCTTCTCCAATATCATTTGATTTTTCATTTTCCGGTTGTCTTGACATGTTGAAAATGTGATGAGCTACAAAGAATCTAAGTTATCAATCTACATCAACGTTGGGAAATGATCTACTTTATATACGAATTTGAGATTAATGTCTTTCACTAGTATTTTGACGGCATCAATAAGGTATCAGATCAAAAAGATAAAAATGGAATTGCTGTAAACGTTAATGATTGACAATTTGGCTAGTAATTCATTACTTTTAGGTGTTCTCCATGATCACCGTTAGTTTATGAGTGGCTGCTTATTTTCTTTTAGGTTGTATATGCCAAGCAAAGAAAGTACAGTTTGATGGTAAGGGTCTACTGTCTACTGTCCCCTGGATCATAAGCACGATCCTTGGGGTCAGTTGCACATAATACAATAGAAAATAACACCCCAAAGCCAATAATTTCTAGCCAAGTGTTGTGGTTTTTGGAATCCGCATAAATTTGTGGGCTTCCAAGTTCCAAGTAAGTAATTGCTCGATAATTTGAAATATATTACTGGACCATAAAAGTCTTGGTTAAATATGCTTCTCGTAACGTTTAATTACACCAAGTACGTCCGATATAAGAACGGGTTTTTGATCTTGAAAGGTGATAAACCCATTTAAGCTTTATCAATTTAATCAAGAAGGCTTGGAAATTTGAAGCATCTCGGATAACTATAGCAAGACCATCTCGAGTACGAAGTAGTACTAACTGTAGCAGAAACGGCTTGTGAGACTTCCCAGTGTAAGTTAAGGATACAGCTTAACGTCTTGATCTCTACACAACACCTTAAGAGACAGTATTTAATTTTGATAAACCCATTTCAGTTATATTCGATCTATATTGTAGTAGAAATTTGTGTGTGCGGCTGTACTATCACAATGTACTTTCTTCATGTACTTTGTACCTTAACTAATAAATTAATTTAACGGAATCATCACCGCTTTCAGCAATACATCCGTACCGTATAAGTGAACGGTTAAATAAAAGCTTAGATCTAGAAAAAGCACATAAGCTTAAATAAAGTTGCACTATGCACTACATGATTAAATTTCATGACTTAACGAATGTATTCACAGGTAATTAATTAGTATTCTAGATAGAAAAAAGGGTATAGTCATGACTATAGATCAAATGGAAATCAAACTTTGAAATGATAAATTGAGATTAAAAGCATCATATGGGACGTATATATGTGGCATGCAAACAGGGTTTTGAACTGGTTAATGGAAGTGATTTTAAAAAGTTTACTTTCTTGAAGCAAATGGTTCATCTAAGAAATCCATAATTTTCCACAAAAAGTTATTTGACTCTCTTCTTTTTTCTTTATTTTCTTCCTCTCTTTGTTCAACAGCATTTTGAGTATCACCCAAGTAGAAATTCTTTTGGAATAAAGAAGTTAAAAATGGAATGATAGTTAAGGCTAATGATGGAATGAACAAGTAGTAAGCAGTTTCAAAGTAAGCTTTGATAGCACCGTTTCTGGTTGCAGAACCATATGGATAAGTGTCATGAATATCAACAATACTACCAAACATATCAGCAACTTCTTCATCAGTAACTGAAGATGGAACATATTTTCTCAAATTTGTTGGTAATTTACTTTGCCATATAGCAGAAGCAACAGCTGAACCAATAGCGTTACCAATTGAAGACCATTGAGATAATAATGAAATGACCAAAGCGGTATCTTGATGAGGAACAGAAGCTTGAGAGGCAACTTGAGAACCAACAACTGAACAAGCACCACCCATACCAATTAAAATTTGAGTCCAAACTAAAGCAGCAGTGGAAGCATTATCGAAACGAGCCCAGAAAGTAATACCCATAGCAACAACTTGTAAGGATAAACCAAAAACTTGCAAATATTTAGTTCTGTGAGTGTATCTTTGAATTAAACCAACAACAACACCAAATGAACAAGAAGCCATGGTAAAAGTATTGTTGAAATAAGTCCAGTTTTGATAAGACCAGTTCTTGATAACCCAAACGTAAGAAGAGAAATATAACAATCTAATCATACCACCACATTGATAGAAGAAATCAATAGAAACAGCAGTCATAAAAGTTCTGTTTAACAAGACACGTTTAGGCATTGAAGGATAAGGAGCAAACCAAAATTCGTAAATAGTGTAAATGATCAAAAACAACCCACCAACGACAAACATGGCAATGATGGATGGATTTTTCCAACCTTTTTCAGCAGAAGCATATAAAGAGAATGGTAATAACAATAATGACCAACCGAAACCCATCAAAATTAAACCGAATAAATCAATTTCCAAGGATTGTTGCCATAAAAAGGCCAATTTTTCTTTTAAAGTCAATGATCTAAATTTGAAAACTTGTGGTTTTTCTAATGATTCTGGAGCAGCTAATTTAGCGTTTTCCTCAGCTAAAGCGGCAGCTCTATTATCTAACCAAATCATAATAGCAACAGCTGGAGAAATGGCAACAGGCATAATGATAGCAAACATACCATAACCCCATCTCCAGTTGTTTCTTTTCAAAATGGCTTCAACAATCAACCCAGCGAACCATGAAGTGATTAAGTATGGAGTAGATAAGAAACCTAATAATAAACCTCTATATTTCAATGGGGTTAAATCAGCAGATGTGATATCGTTCATTAAAGAGATACCTGAACCACCAATGGCAACAAACACTTCACCAATAACATAAGCGGCAATTGTTTTAGAAGATGCAACAATGATATAACCTAACATATAAAGAACCAAAGCTAAAACATATGTAACAGGTCTTGAAGTAACATCAGAGAATTTAGCAAGCATTGGCTTACAAACAGATGACATGATTGAAGTTGCAATACCTAGAGTGGAAATCATAGAATGATGTTTGAATTGAGAAGTGGCATATGGAGAATATGAATAAGTTGTTGAAGAATCTAAAGAATAAACAAAAGCACAAACAACTAATGAAGCACAAAGGGCTAATCTGAATTGTTTACCAGCTTTAGTAGAATCCATTAAAACTTTAACATTCTCTGATCTTTGAACACCACGTGAATGATAAACTTTCTTTGCTGGAATGGTATCATCAGAAGTGGAAGCTTCATCATAAAGATTTGCTTCTTTAGATTCAAAATCTTCAGGTCTTGTTGAATCCAATGATGCAGATTTAACACCAACGTCTTGAGCAGCTTCTTTACTCATCTTGATATTTATCAATTGTTAAATAAGCTTAATTTGATGCTTAACTTAAAATCTGTAAACTCTTTTTATGATTTACATGGGATATAAGCTTCTTTTATACTGTAGATTGAAACCTTCAAAGTTCATCCGCAAGATATACGGTTTACATTATCAGATTGATCAGAAGAATCGAAAAGAAAAAAAAAAGTAGGTAAAGATTTGAAGATACACATGTAGCGGTTTAAAATATGTGCATATAATTACATCTGTGATGCCTACCAAATGCATAATAGAATCGGGTTTGTATTTCTTTTAAGGGCTCGAACATGGTTTTTAAATTTTCACCGCTCAGGCCAAGTCCAGCTAGTTTTGCCTGCCAATTTAATTGTTGGTGATCTTGGAATTAAACACCCAGGTTGATTAATATGGGTTATTGGAGGGACATCCATGAAAGAGTTGAAGGGATAGACGATTGAATATTGGTCACTGATCAATTGAGAGTAAAACACCTGCCTAGCTGTTGCACCTGGTTGCACTGGCTACTTCTATCCAAGATGCCAGTATTTGTCTGTGGCCTGTTTGAGTGCTATATCCGCTTAGTCAGGGGCAGACCATGTATAATCAGATTATCTGAACAATCAGTACAAGTGAACTACTACACAACGAATTAAAGCGGGAAAAGTAATTCATTCTTCAATCAATATACACACTGCTTGTTACTGGATATGATCGAACCTTCTGTTTCATAACTTGTGATCAATTGCTTGATTTTGATGCATTGTAATTTGTAAACCAAGAGAATTCCCATTAAACTTAAAACACCTTTAAACCCCATTGAGGATAGTAATTACCAAACTAGTGGCCAATCATTATGATTCATGGTTCATTTCTCCGTTCTCTAAAGCGAAACAAACTTCAAAGCTTCAAAGTGTCAATTTTAACGTTCCATTTGAAAATTTATGGGGGTTTTATTTTGGCGTGGCACGGAATTAAATTTTATGCAAAGGTTTTTGCTCTCTTTTGGGCCTAAAGAGCGGTCTGATATTTAAATTTTCAAATCTCATGATGCAAATTAATGCACCGCCATCTTCAACCTTGTACGTACTACAGCTACAATGCTACAATCATTTTAACAGCTACCAGTTGAATCGTTGACAAGAATAATCAATTTAACCTTAATTTCACACCGCTCTAATTAAGCTTAATTATTAGATTCAATACTCACAATTGACTACAGGATTGAATTGCGATATCGACGATCAACAACTGTACAATTCCACGAATACCCGTAGTACTGACACCTTAAAGATAAGCTTATATATTTGTAGATCATTCGCTAGGTAAAGTATATCGCATCAACTTTAGCCTCAAGCTTCGAGCAATTTGATTGCCTTGAGCCTTTGACTGCTTGGAATTACCAATCAAACAAAAGACGGGGTCTTTAGTAATATCTTGATAATATTCTATCAATTATATTTACAGCTCTCTTGAAACTTGGAACCTTATTCGATTAAGCTGGGATCTAGTATATTATCGAGACGCAAGGCTTTAGTTCCTATGTACAAGTTCAGATCGGGATTCATGGCTTCCATATGTATGTTTTCGTATAAAGTACGCCATGGATAGTATAAAGAGTTAAGCATACTATACTATACTACGTGTCTTGGCCTGTAAAGAAAACCTCCCAATCACACTGTTGGATAATAATCCATGTACTAACAGAAGGAATAATTACCCTTTACGATTGGCTCATTCATTCGCAGCTTATAGAGTACAGCATGGCCCAGATCTAGCTATAATAATGATAAAATTCACCGCGTTAGAACCGGGTTGAAATCTCAGCACATATTCATGATCTCAGAGTCTCAGATATACCCTTTTTAAAGGTACACCACGGATAGGCGTCCCATCTTTTTACGGATATGTGCTCCTTTTGCGATGCCAAATATAGTATAGCAAGTTTAATTAAATCACGGCCATGAGGTTAAAGTTGAAACTTGAATTAAGAGCAAAACCTAGCTTCATATGCAGTATATAAACGAATAATAGCCGTTATTCTGTTCATCAATAATCAATAACCATACACACTACATTTGTGTCAACTAATTGTACGTTAAGATCAAAAGAAACATCTGGAAACCTCTAGACCTGGACTTTGGACTTTCTTGCTTCGACGTCGAAGGTCGACCATGTACCATGTGCTTCACGATCTACATTATTTATGATCATGATTCCCCAGGTAAACTGATATGTTGTTACCAGTTGCTAGTTGGCAAAGAAAAAGTTAACGGTAATTTGACCGCTTTAGTTTATCGATCCGTACTCACATATAACCTGAGATCTTAAATTTTTTTCTTATCTGCAATTGAAAGCACGCTAATCGTACATTGGAGCATGGTAGGTTTTATGCGATTTTTCTCGCAAACGCAAAGTGAATTTTTTTTTCAATTGAGGCCATTCGATTCTCTATGGGAATAACTTTTTTGGTTTCATTAGGTAAGTTATGACATAATCAAATAATACGGGCCCCGACACCCGGGGAACAGGCAATTGGTGTATTAAAATTCTTCTTTATGTATTCAGTCGAAAGTCCATCAGAAGATCCACAATAATGTTCGGTAATATATAGAAATCTAGATTGAAAAACCAAAGCTTGAAAGATGGGACGTCTGCATATCGCAAGCTTTATTGAAGGGTAAGAATTGATCCAACAAAGTTACTCGGTTACTCATACGATACAAGTTCAAGAGTCAAATATTCTCAATCCAATTCCGAATTATAACTTCAAATGTATAGCTCACTGGCAGTTGTATGGCTACTATAAGCGCAGAGCTGAACGTCATGGTCATGGTCACTAATTGTCACTAAAAGGCACAAGTCTAGACTCTATAGTAGTAGCTGTCCAAAGTCCAAAGACAAACTTCCAATTTCTACACGGTAAATTCCGTTAAGTGTCATGAACATCTGTATTTAAGTGGTTGAGCGTTTATTTTCAAGGAGTTTAGAAACATAATTACGATTGATGTTATTAACGTACGTATGTTCAAATTTCAGCCCCTTTCCCTGAATGGCAGCCATAGTCTACCCAAATACCAAACTACCGCACGACTTACACGGAACCGATTGGAAAAAACTACTTCTTTAGAGAGATAAAACTGTAAATAATTGGCAATGATGAAGCCGCTTGTAGTCAACTATAGTATGTATCTATATATACGTATAAATAGTTTCCATGGACTTAAGCAGCATGCTGGGCCGCTCATATATATATATATATCAATTTTACTCGAAATGGACTGTCACTAGTTAGCTAAGCCTTTTTTAATTACATAAGAGCAATGTGAATTTTATGACCTTCACTAATTAACTCAAGCTAAGTATGGAGGAACGGTTCCAATACGGTTTGATCTTCTCCACAATCTTCACAATTCGTGTGTACGTATTTTAAAAGGTAGTATACATGTCACCGGACTTTGTCACATAATTTTACGGACTACGATAACGAGACTAGTCCTTCAGCCGCATCCTTTTCTCCTATAAACTGCAGAAATCGCCTATATATTCCCAAAAGGGTGCTTGGATGAAAGGGAATATGAGACTTTCTCCACAACTTAGTCATCCGAGTCATGGGCTAGCGGTCTAGGTCATATTTTTGAAGCTTCCAGTTTCCCAGAATTGTTATTCTATCCGAATCTTGTATTTGTATAAAGTTTGATGTATATATAAATTAAGATGTTCCTTTGTTATTCAATGTGTTGATCATATCTACTCATCTGTCATTCCCGTTCGAAAGTTAAATTTCCAGGAAGTAACAAGTACCATCAGCAGACAGCTTGGAAGAATACCCACTACAAATATGATGTCGAAAACAAAGAGAACAAGAACAGGTTGTCTATGTTGTAGAAAGAGACATAAAAAATGTGATGAAATGAAACCAAGTTGTAAGTTTTGTTTATCAAAAGGTTTGAAATGTGAATGGCCTGTGAAGGGTTCTGTGTTTGTGAATTATAATAACTCTGGAACTTCACAGAACACGACCGCTCCTCAAAATACATCATCATCAATCAGCAGTTTTAGTGACTCTGAGTCAAATTCAGATTATTCAAATTCAAGAAAAGCTAGTTTTGATTATAGTTATAATGAAAACCCAAATCAAGTTACTCTCCCACCGATAAAACATTATCATATGGTTATACCCAGAGATGTTCCATTACCTAGTCCTTCTACAACAACATTCACCACAAATTTTAAAATCAAGAAACCCACTGCATCAAATTATAAGCCTATGATTAATTTTAAATTTGAAAGTATACAGGGAGGGACCCTGAGCATTAATAGTACATCGAAAAGGCTTAGCGTTAATTCTCTTTTGAACTAAATAACTACAATTCAATTCAATTCATTAATGCACAATGCACATTCGTTATATTAATTATAATACACAATCGTAGAACAAGCTCTAGTCGGAGGCATTAGCAGCACCTAAATGCTCAGTATCAGTTGGTGGATCAAATGGTTCTGGTAAATAATATGCATTACGATCAGTTAAACCTTCAACATCTTCATCACTCAATTTGAAATCGAAAACTTCAATCAGTTCTTTACCTCTAGTATTTGGGCTCAAGGTCTTAACTAATGGAACTAAACCTTTTTGTAAACTCCATCTTGTTAGGATTTGTGCTGGTGTACGGCTGTATTTCTTTGCAATATTAACCAACTTGTCATCATTTAATTTATCAGCTCTGGTCAATGGACTGTAAGCTTCCACTAATAACCCATTATCTTGTGAAAATTTAATCAAATCTTCACGGTATAACCATGGACTAACATTGATTTGATTGACCTGTGGTTTGATTTCCATAATTGTATTCTCAAACAATTCTTTCAAATGGGGTAAACCATAGTTTGACACACCAATGGATTTGATCTTACCAGCTTGATAATATTCTTGTAATGCCATCCATGTAGCTAATCTACCTCTCTTATCACTCAATGGATTATGAATCAGAACCAAATCAATGTATTCCAATTCTCTAGCATCTTCCAAACTTAAATCTAATGATTTCTTTGTGGTTTCATAACCATGGTTTTTAGTATCAACTTTGGTTGTGTAGAAAATATTTTTTCTTTCAACATCAGGTGTTTCTTCTAAAAATTGAACAATACCTTCAACAACAGCTCTTTCATTACCATATAATTGAGCAGAATCAATATGACGGAAACCTTGTTTTAAAGCTTTGTAAACAACAGATTTGGCATCTTCATATGAGACTTGGTAAGTACCAAAACCCAAAACTGGGATTTCTTTACCGTTTGTTAATTTGTAATTGGATGATTTAGTTAATGACATTGTTCTCAATACTTGGTTGATGTAAGATAGAAGTTTAACATTGTTCATAAACCTCCAATCCATTCCCTTTATATATATACAAATCGTGAATTGTGGACAACCCCTATTTTAGCAAATATAACAAACAGATATTAGTTCCCTTTGGTTGTAGCAAGCAACCGTTTTATGCCCAGTAGCTGATTAAACCAATTTACACGAAATCAGTAGCAAAATTTAAGCTTGCCTATATAATAGTTTCTAAAATGTTTTCATCTGTCAGGTACTAAATGTTCAACTAGTTACAACTTTGCTATAATGTTAAAAAAGCAAACAGCCTGTAAATATCGGACGTAGACGGACCACAACCAAAATGAGTTTACGACGAGAATATCAAACTTCAAGAATTATGTGTATTGTATGCTAATTGATTTAAGATAAAATTATGGCTCAATATGTCTTTTTGTGTTTGTAATGAATATACCAGTAACCAGCACCGGCAAGGAGAACAGAAATGCCCGTTATTGGGAAGACATAGAATGGATAATCACCTCCGTTTCTATAATCCAATGGCGGTGGAACAAATGGGAACAGTGCTAAAAACACATTAGATATCAAAAATATGAAATTGAATATCCAATGTGAATGCCATTTATGTCTTTTCAATCCCCATGACTCAGCATCGCTGTTATAATGTAGATAAAATAAACCTAAAGTGACAAAAATATTAATCCAAGTACCTGGGTATGCATATAGATTGACGACAAATTGATAAATGTTCCCATTCGGTGGGATAATAAGTACCAAAACAGTTACAAGCCAATGAAGTATTAATGAGTTTTTCAATTTTGACCAATACCATGAAAATGGTAATAATTCTTCCTTTGCCAATTCTTGATTAATTCTTGCGTTTGAAAAAGAGACAGCTAAGATGTTGCCAAAATTTGATAATGATATAAGGATTGGTAAAAATTTTGAAGTTATGGTTTCACCAAGAATTTTGTTGAAAAAAACACCTGCTATGACAACTCCCGAGTCAGCGAATTCTTCCTTGGGTATAACGAAATAGTATGCAAGTATAACTAAAAAGTATAAAATTGTAGTAACTAATACTGATAATGGTGCAGATATTTTCAAGGTTCTGTGTGGATCTTTGATTTCTGATAAAACATAGTTAGCATTCTCCCAACCTTTAAAAGAGTAAATGACTTGTAATAACGCCACTGAAAGATTGTATGAATTACCTGAATAGTTTGGATAATCTTGCCATATATCACGAAAGTTTTTATTTTCAGGTACATTAATCAATCCTAACCATGCCAAAAACCCCATTGTTACAATCAATACAAGGATCAGTAATTTGATGAAACCTAACCATGTGAATAACTTTGTACTGCTTTTAGCATGATATATGTGTAGATATGTAGCAAATGTTATGATACCAACACCAATAAATCTTGATATATAATCATTAACATCGTAAAATCCAAGGGCAAACAAGACATATTTCCCAAAAGCATAAGAGTTCCCCGAGTTGAACCCCAAGAGTACTATAGGGAAGGCATAAATACAATCCATTAATTTCCAAGGTTTTGTAAATACTCTTTGTAAATAATTCTTTTCACCCCCAGATTTAGGCATTTCCAAACCGAATTCTAAATAGACACTCAATCCACAGAATGAAACTATCCCACCAATGAGCCAAAGTACCAACGACATACCAATATTTCCTGATAGAGAAAAGATCAAGCTTGGAGTACTGAATATACCTGTACCAATCATTCTGTTTATTATTAATGACATTGATTCGAAAACTCCAAGATGTGCATGTTGATAATCATCGTAATCACTTAGTTCTTCATAGTGCTGTATTTCTTCGTCATTGGGTATTAGACGACTTCTTTCGCAAGCCGCCGCTTTCATTATTGTATATGCTTGATGAACTGAAACATAAACATAGTGACCAGAGTTATGTTATTGGTATCAATTTTATCTGTGACTGATCTGAATCATCTGATAGCTGAAATCAGATAATATGTCATCATTTTGGTGAGACGCCACAGTTTTGATTGCTTATGTAATCAGTTTTCCATCTTTTTCCGCGAATTTCTCCATAAAATCGCTCTGTTTGATTTCTCAAACGTATATTGATAAAGAATGCACAAGGTGATTAAAAAGAGAATCAAAAAATGGCTGCTGTTCATATGAATGGAAATGCCAATGGCGTCAGTCATGTAGATCACGAGCAAAGCTCAGTTTCCCTAGAGGACAGTATCAACTCGCTGTTATCATACTCCCAGGTTAATAATGAGTCAAGATCGGTCACTTCGTCGTACAAGAAATCAGCAAAGTTGTTCATCAATAAAAAATTCATTGAATCATATCACATCATCAGGACTCTCGTTCAGCAAAGCATCGGCTATTTCAACAATGGTGTTATAGGAGAAACAGACTTTATCAACATCTGGTCTTTGTATTTCAACTTGATTGATATCTTTTTAAATAAGTCCATCGTTACACTACCAAAGACTGATAGAGAGTTGAGCTCCAAATTCTACTCTAGTGAATTTTTTGATACATTTTTCCACCAAATAAACAATGTGGTACATCCAAAGCTCATTGTACTGCTTACACTGATAAAATTGAATAACGATGATGTTGATTTGAAACGGTTGAGATCAGATATCGATCTATACCTTGTTAATTATACGTCAATTTATTCTTTCAACGAAAGAAACGAGTACTCTAAAGATTTTGAAGAGCTGCTTGAGATTTATCACGTTTTTTTGCTTCCAAAGTTGAATGAGTATGAAGAAAGTGAATATTTGATTGGGACAAATCCATTTATACAGAATCCAGAAGAGATGGTTTTAAAATTGAAGCATGCTAAGATAGATCTGGCTGAAAAGGAAAAACAACGTAAAGCGAATGCTGAAAGAAAAGAGCAAGAGCTCAAGAAAAGAAAGGAGCAACAATTAAAAACAGAGGAAGAGTTCAAGAGATTCAAAGAGCTTGAGAGGGCAAAGAAAGAACTAATTAAATCGCAAAAGGAACATCATAACAGCAAGATTTCTAGGTCATCTAAGCCAAAGAGCTCTAGAGAAGTGTCCAATGGCTCAATACTAGAGATCATTAAAAATAGATTCACCAAAAGTAAATGGATGAATTCAAATATACTCTTGCTTGTTTTTTCATTGTTATCGTTGTTAGTCTTAGCTAAAAACCACCAACTCATACTAAGTCGTAAAGCTCGTGAGGCTTTGATCAATTTTTGGGTCAAGTTCCAGTCCACATTGAAAATGGCATTTCAAGTAACGTATATGTGATAAAGTCATTTAGGAGAGATTGTTATTGTAAAGATGATGTAATGCTTATTATATATAATTATAAATAGCGCGAATTTTACCCGTTAACAACTCGACTCTTCAGGCGCGCCCGCAATAAACTGTCACCATGTCACCAAAAGCAGCCTTTGAAACAGCTGAAAGCTAGTGTTGATATCTGGTAGCTTTACAAGATTCGGTTAAAGAAGAACTTTTCAAGTTTCCATACTAAAATCATTTGTTCGCTCTTGAAATCCTCCAACTTGCCACAAATTCCAGTTGCAATCTGAGCTGCTCGCATTTCCCGAACCACCAAAAAAGGATTTCAGAAAAAAAGACACTCTTTGATCCTATCGTTGGCTCTGTCCACAACAACAACAACAAGACAAACGCTAAAATCAAGGGCAAAAGCTCATATCAGCTGGACAATAATAAGCTACCCACGTCTGAAAGACCATAATAGTGCACTGATAACGAATCAATCTCCTCTCAAGTGCCCAATAGAACTGTTTACAATTTTAAAGAGCTCCACCACTAGCGCTGCTCTCACCCATAACATATAATTAGAATTCCACTTAAAAAGCGGACAAAGCAAGATGGCTAACGAATCATTGAACGACGATGTATACCCTCTCGCATTATTGATGGATGAGCTAAAACACGATGATATTGCCAATCGTGTTTCTGCTATGCAGAAATTAGATACAATTGCATTGGCATTGGGTCCTGAAAGAACAAGAGATGAATTGATCCCTTTCTTACAAGATGCTGCTCAAGATGACGAAGAAGAGGTCTATGCTACACTAGCAGAACAATTGGGCAAATTTGTGCCTTTAGTTGGCGGTGCAGAACATGCCACCATCCTGTTACCAGTGTTGGAAGTTTTAGCATCCACTGATGAACCTATAGTTGCTGATAAGGCCATCAAATCATTAAACATAATTGCTTCACAATTCTCAATAGAGCAAATCAAAGATAAGTTCCTTCCATTAATTGAAGCATTAGCTGAAACAAATTGGTTTTCAAGAAAAGTTGCATCTGCGGGATTATTTGAAAGTGTCATCACAAGAGTTGATGATGAGACCAGAAACGAACTCTTAAAAATCTATCTGAAATTAACTCAAGATGAATTTCCAATGGTAAGAAGAGCCGCTGCTACTCATTTACCAAAAATTATTGATTCATTAAACAAAAGTGGAGATTTAGCAAACGAAAAAGATTGGGAAGTTATTAGTGAAGCATTTCAAATTTTGTCAAGTGATACACAAGATTCTGTTAAATTATTATCTGTTGATGTCTTGATTTCAATTGCCAAATTTTTCCATGACAGAAAAGACAGCTCTCATGATCAAGAATTATTGAAAAGCTCTTTAAGTTTAATACAGGATAGCAGTTGGAGAGTTCGTTATATGGCTGCTGACAGATTCGAGAAAATTGCAATCAATTTCGAATATAATCAAAAAAATATTGATCAATTAATAGAACCTTTTAGCAAATTATTAGCAGATGTTGAAGGTGAAGTTAGAAAGGCAATTGCTAAACAATTACCAGGGTTTGGTAAATTGATTAGTAAAGATGTATTATTAGAAAAAATTGTACCACAAGTTGAAGAACTAAGTAATGATCCATCTGAAATCGTTAGAAGCTCATTAGCAAGTGAAATTACAGGATTAACTCCATTACTAGATAAAGAAGTTGTCATCCAACACTTATTACCAATCTTTTTAACAATGTTGAAAGATGAATTTCCAGAAGTTAAATTAAACATTATCTCTAAATTGAAAATTGTTAATGATGTGATTGGTATAGATTTATTAACTCAATCTTTACTACCGGCTATTTCTGAATTAGCTAAGGATAAACAATGGAGAGTTAGACTGGCAATCATTGAATATATACCTTTATTGGCTGAACAATTAGGTGTTTCATTTTTTGATGAAGAATTGGGTGATTTAGTTCTATCATGGTTATGGGATAGCGTTTATTCAATTAGAGAAGCTGCAGTTAATAATTTAGAACAATTGGCAAAGATCTTTGGATCCAAATGGGCTGATGAAGAAATTATTTCAAGAATATTGAAAAGTGATACAAGTTCTTTAAACAATTTTGTTTATCGTATAACTTCGTTATTCACATTGACAAGACTGATTCCAGTTGTTGATAAAAACATTGTCATTGATGAGATCTTACCATTTATTGATTCATTAGTTACAGACAATGTTCCAAACATCAGATTCAACGTTGCCAAAAGTTATCTTGTCACATCCAAGACTTTGCTAAACCAAAATGAAGACTCAAAGGGATCGTTGTCCAATCAAGAACAAAATGATGCTGTTAACTTTATAAATGAGAAGATCTTGCCAAACATCAAAACTTTGAAAAACGATGGTGATACGGATGTGAAATATTTTGCTAATCAATCCTTCACCGGGATCAACTCCTTGTTAGGATCTACCCAAAGCTGAGCTATTCTCCTCGGTAGTTTCTTTGCACTCTGGCAAGACCTTGCCACCAACTTTCATGTGCCCAACTATGTTATGATTGTCCTTAATGCATGTGATATTATTATAAGTATGTTTATGCTTTTGTAGTGTTTTGTGCCGCTTACCGAAAAACCTCCAAATTGTGGATGTCGACTCAGATCAGAAAAGTGCCAACGAGACATTGTGATCTACTGACAAAAACTCAACTACAGCGCTAAGTACAATTGCTATCCAATTTAGCTTCATTAACATGGCAGAACTCATCAAAGGAAGATTCCACAGGGACTTGAAATACAAAGCCATCGTCGAAAGGGCAATCAGCGGTGATAGAATCGTAACTCATGTTTATTTTGATGACGGCGATGATTTAGAGCTTGTGACATTAATCGCAGGTTTTAGAACACCAAGATCTTCAGATCCTAAGAACAACACAGCTGCTGAGCCATTTGGTGACGAAGCTAAGAAATATATCGAGACTAGATTGGTCAACCAAAAAGTCTTTGTTCAATTCATTGGCACTTCATCAACAGATGTCCCAATCGTTAAAGTTTATCATCCAGCTGGTAATATTAGTGAGAAAATCGTTGCTGCTGGGTTGGCTGAAATTGCTGACTGGCAATCATCATTGATTGGTGCTGAAGGTATGGTAATTTTAAGAAATGCTGAAAAACAAGCCAAATCCACTGGTAAAGGTCAATGGAAATCATTAGTCAAACCAAAAACCACTACATCTACTACTGTCAAATCTGCATCAACTTTTAAAATAGGCTCCACTATTGAAGGAACCATTGATCGTGTGATTTCACCAGATGCATACATTATTGGCTTACAAAATGATACACAACAAACAATTTACCTTTCATCAATTAGATCACCAAGACAGACAGATCCAACTGCTCCATTTTTACCACAAGCTAGAGATTTTGTACGTAAATATGTTGGTAAAAAAGTTAAAATCCTTACAGATGCATTCAGAAATGAAAATCCATTAGTTACAATAACTTTACCAAATGGTAAAAATCTAGCAGAAACTGTTGTATTAAATGGGTATGCTACCGTTATAAAGCATCGTCGTGGTGATGAAGATAGATCAAGTTACTGGGATGCATTAATAGAAGCTGAAACAATTGCTACAAAAGAGAAAAAGGGTATCCATTCAAATAAGATTCCTGAACCAGAAAAGATTATTGAAGCTTCTGAAAACTCACAGAGAGCAAAGATCCATTTAAGAACTTTACAAAATGAATTGAAAATAAATGGTGTTGTGGAATTTGTCATTAGTCCTAATCGTGTTCGTGTGTTATTACCTCGTCAAGGTATTCGTTTAGTCTTGGTCTTTGGTGGGTTACTTTCTTTACAAAAAGAATCTCCAATTAGTCAAAAAGTCATTGATTACTCAAATAAACATATTTTACAACGTGACGTTGTTGTTGAAGTCTTTGATGTTGATAAAGTTGGTGGTTTCATTGGTAATATATATATTAAAGGTAATAATCATCCATATCAAACTGAATTGTTAAAATTAGGTTACGCTGAAGTTCATGGTGGTTCAGTTGGCAAAACCAAGTTTGAAGATCAATTTTATGATGCCGAAGAAGAAGCTCAAGATGCTAAAAAAGGTGTTTGGGTCAATTGGGATCCTGAAGAGGAGGAACGTAAATATCAAGAAGAACAAGAAAAAAGACAAGCCAAGTATGAAGAAAAAATTGCTAAAAACAAAAAAGCAAATGCTTTTGATGATGAAGAAGATGATATTTCTCATTTACCAGAAGCAGTTAGAAAATTGGTTATCAAGCACTAAATTGCATATAACATAGATTATAAACCGCCTAATTTGATACTATATATCGTACGTGTGCGTTGACTTTGTACTTTTGTATATTCAATTGTAAGATTTTTTATTCTATGTACATTTGCTACGAGGTTTAACCCCGGGCAATTTATTTCTTGCCTTTCTTCTTGTTCTTTTTATTAGAACCCTTGGTTTTACCATTAACAAAATCTAAAACTTCTTCAATGGATTTCCCTTCAAACTTTTTGTTTGGTAAGTTCAAGCCAGTAGAAACTTTGTTATCAATCTGAGCAAGCTTACTGGCATGTTCCTTTTGTGTTTGCTTGGTAATTTTTTCATTTTGTAACTGAACTTTTTGATATGCAGTAAATTGTTCGACCAGTAGTCTTGCCTGTTTGGTCAAATAGTGCTTGTGACTCACAGCTGCCTTTAAACTGTTGTGTGCCTCATTGGCGACGGCCAAAGCTTCTTTAAATTTATCATCAACAGCAAGAGCAAAAGATAGACGGTATTTCAAGAAACCAGTTGTATAAGACTGTTCACCATGGACATCAGTGCTTAAAACAAGAAGATGTCTCAATAATTTGAGAGCAAATTTGTTCAATCCAATATTTTCAAGATACAGAACAACATTAGTGACAATGGTAGTTATAGAAGTATGTTGATTATCGAAAATACTGGCCCAAATTCTGGTCAGTAATCCGTAGATTTTGACCATGTTCACAACACTACCACTTTCGGCCTCCATAAATGCCAAGTTAAGTAATGCAACAATGGTGTCGTGCGAATCTAAACCGAATGTTCTCTCACTAACAGCAACTGCTCTACGTGAAAGCAATGTAGCTTCACGTTTTAATCCCAATTCTTGGTATAGCTGGGATAAAGTGGCATATAATTTGGCAACTTCAGGATGAACTTGACCATAAACTTGTTCGTAAACAGCAATAGCTTCGTTAACTAACTCGAGGCCCTCTTCTCTTTTAGAAGAGTCCTTGCTTAATAACGATTGACGACCTGATTCAAAAATTTGTTCGCCAACGGTTGATCGAGGAATAGCATCTTTTACGACTGGTGCTAGTGAAACGTCCTGAGGGTCGAAAACATTTGATCTTTCTGGGGCCGAAGAAGAAACTGGTGACTTTGATCTTTTAGATTTCTTCTCCTTGCCCGAAGATTTGACAAACTCTTCGAAGGATTCTTTGGTAAAATAATATTCGCGTTGTTGCCATTGGATACCAAATTTCAAAGCAATTTCTCTTTGTAGTTGAACTGGCTTTATGAATGTAGAGTTCCAACCAGCCGGTAAGTCATATCTGTACCATTTTTTGATATCTTGCTCAATTGATTTAAAAATAATTTCCGGAGTCCACTTGGTGAAATCTAAGTCACTTTCCGCATAAAACTCAGTTTGCTGAATCTCAATTTGTGGAGTCGCATTGTAACCAGATCCAAGTAAACAATTATGATAGTGAGAAACCAATGATGGGACTAATGAAAGTGGAATTGAAGCAGCATAGTCTCTCAAAATATGCTTGGAGGCACGAGCAATGAGTTCTTGAATCACAATGTTGAACAAACATTCAAATTGCTTCGATTTAAGCACTGGGTGTGCTTCAGTGTCTTCATCCAAATCGTCTCCATCATCCTTTTCTTCTTCTTCTTCTTCTTCTTTTGGTGGTTCCTCCCCCTTGTTCAAAGCTTCAGCTTTGGCTTTAAGTTTAGCTTCAAGCTTTTGTTGTTTGGCTTCAATTTTTTCTTCGAAAATTTTATTTAAACGCTCATTTTCAACAAAGGTTTTCGACTCTTCTTTATGGGCAGACTCAATGATTGACCGGATAGTTTGAGCAATATAACCCAAATATCTGATATTGATACCTGATTTGTGTAAAGAGTTCGATAGGTGGGTCCCATCAATTGGACAGATATTTCCAGCAGCATCGAATTGACCCAAGAAGTTAGGAATCAAATCAGTTTTGATGAATTTGGATAAAGCACGAACATTTTCGTCGGTCTCAGATTGATCTGGAGTAAAAAGTAAAGCATCGTCATCAATTGTGATGGCTGGTGGCTCTTCACCATCAGCAAGTGGTTTTGACAAATCAATGCCTTTGCTTTCAGCTTCCTTAGAAATCAATTCTTTGACTTTGGTTGCCCACCATTCTTGAACAGCCTCGACCCTAGTAACCAATTGTTGATGTGGGTAAGAATCTACTTGATCAGGCTTATAGTGCTCGTCCTTGAACTCAACATCCAAAGGCGTGGTGTTGAATAAGTCCAAAACGTACTTACGCTTATCTGTACCAAACATACCCTTGATTTCAGCATTTGTTACAATTTCACCATCGCCCTTTTCAACTTTGACACGTTTGTAATGAATGGCTTTTCTGACCGGATCTAGATCTCTCACGAATGCTTCATCCGTTTTACGCACATCAGCGGATTCATCATAACCATAATTGACTTGTGTTAAAGGTTCACCGTCTGCTAATTCTAACTCACCAGTTTCCTGATTTTTAACCCTCTGTGGTTCTGGGGTGGTGAACAAACCAGGAACTGGGGTCTGTGCCAAGATTCTTTTGCCCGCATAGTCCACAACTGTTGTCAAAAGAGTATATATACCTCTAGCGTCAACTGAGTTCCAAAACCTAATTGCTTGTAAATCTTGATTGGTGGCGGCCCTAGCAGCTAAATTACCACCTTTTGTTTCAAAATATCCTGAAGCATCGACACCATGAGAGTAGAAAATTCCATTGTGCAAAAAAATTTGGTTGATTTGCTCATCAGCAGGATTCATTGGAGTAATGGCGCCAGTCAAAACAGCCAACGCACCCTTAACTGCATTTGATGTGAAATCATATGCTGTCTTGGTTAATAACTGTTCTCTGATAATACGATCTGACAATGTATCAGTTGGAAAATCTTTGATGGATTGATATTCATCATTGAAATCTCTCTGTGTATTATCTTCGAACTGAGTCTTACCAAAATCTGGTGTTGGATTTGAAGGCTTGGTAATCCATGGGTTAGACAAGAAGCCAGTTTGTGGTCTCAAAAAGGTGACTGGATCCACTTTATTGAGTTTTTCATTGTTTGATTTGACCAAGTTTAAAAAGTTTTTGGATAATTTAGAAATCAAATCGTATAGAGTGAATGAAGTGTGTGAGTTTTCACGTGGTGTTGGATCAAATTTTGTGCTTGATGATCTATTGGCATAAAACCCTGTAGTAGACCCAGTGATATGTAATGTTTCACTCTCAAATGTTTGCAAAATAATGTACACCAAATGACCTTGTGACTTGAAGTTTAAAGGAACAGGATTCCATGAGCTCAAATGCAAAGCACGGACAGCTGGCTGAATGACAGATACCGGTGTATAATAATCTGGAGATAATTTACCGAAATAGTTATCGACAGCTTCTCCAATTTCAGACTCTTCAGCAGCAGTTGGTTTTGGTAATTGTTTACGTTTTGGGGTTTCCTCATCTTCAGGTTTTTCATCATTTGTTTTTGGATCTTGAGAATCCTTTTGTTCTTTAGTAATTCCATCATTTTCACCGTCCACATTAACAACATCTGGAATTCTTCCTAAATGCAATTCGTTAATTTTCGAAACACCAGAATTTAAACCAAATGTCTCAGGCTCATTCAGGCCAACAATGTCTCTAGTCTTAGCAACATGGTCAAGGATAGATTTGGCATTGTAAGCTTTAGGTCTCAACTCGAACTGTAGTGTCTTTTGGGAGACGCTTGAGACCAAATCAGCCAATAGTGTTCCTGGAGACAATGTTTCAGATTGATGAATTAAATCGAAGCTAGTGTGATGATGAGCTTCAGGAACAACTTCGATGCGTTGGAAAACTTCATTGACGGTATCATTCTTGTACAATTTCAAGTCTAACGGCTTAGCGCCCTTGATGGTGACGTTCACGGTCAAGGTATCTATGAAGATTAGTTAGTCAGGCTTCTTCGGACACAAAAAGATGAGTAACACAAGACTGGAGAGAAATGATGGCCTACTGAACTAAGTGAAGAACAGTTGGTTCCAGGCCTCCTCCAGTTTACCGCCACTGTGACATACTGTTAACCGCTTGTTCTTCGGCCATTTTGTATACCTTTTACGTTGAATTATCAAGTTATGATTGAGAAACGTTGGCTGGAGTTAAATGACTAGGCTTGAATCTTGAATGTCGTTGGTCGTTGGATCTCTAATTTTTTTCATGGGAGATGGGAGCCCCGGAGCCGACTCAAAGAAGTAATTTTCAGGCACGTGAATAGCACGTGATTTTAGATATATGCTGAATTTCAAAATTGGGCAAGGCTGTGAGAAGTTCAGTTGGCTTAAGGCTAATTAATAAAGCGGACAGAATTTAGCTGTCCATTTTGTGGTGTTCACTGTTAAAAATAAGGTTTCAGATATGCGCCTTTGATAGTGGCTAGTGGTGGGTATAGGGTATAGGGTATAGGGTATAGGAATCCAGGTATTCGCGGGTACATTATATGAAATCACCGAAAAAGATCCACCAAATGTGTCATTCAAAGACAACTGACTAGATCAAGATCAGATACTACAGCTCTGAGTATATAAATTGCCATAGAGCTGATATAATTTTATTAGTGTGATTCCGAATTTGGTATGTCTTTGACTCGTAGTCTCTCAATTAAGCCAGTAGTCACAAAATCTAGCTAATCTTGATTCGGCTCGTTTCATTTGAAAACAAAATTCATAGTCCCAAGCTTCTGCGGACATCTCGTCTAACCATTGATTCAAATCCTTGACGATCATCTCTCCATAATTTACAAGCATCAATATTGGCACCACTCTCCACATTAGGTTCACTCAGCATACTTATGACACTTAACAAGATCTTTTCAACATTCTGTACAGGTGACCATCTTTCTTCGGCTCTTTCATATTGATGTGGGTCTTCACCAGGAGGATGTAGGATAGATATACATACCTCTCCGTTAGCATAGATATTTGGATGTAAAATAGCCGGTGTGAAGGTTAATTTTGGTGGTGATAAGGGATAATCTGTTGGAAACGTCAATCTCGCCGGAAAAACACCATTTTCATAAGGTGTATCTTGTGGACCTTCTAAAAGACAATCCCAAATGAAAAGATTACTGTGATGATTAGCGTCTTGTCGAAAATCCTGTCAAATTTGGTGAAATGTTCTCATACTCACTCTTCACTAACAGGCCCAGCTACTATACCTTCTGGCGAGTCTTTGGTAATCTGCTGATATTCTTTCAGCAAGCGGCGCTGGGCAGTATTCACTCTTGGTGGCATTTTACCTATCTATCAATCAGCCGACAACTCAAGTAATTGGTAAGATCAAATTTCAACTGTGCTCTAAACGTTGATAGTGCTTCCAGAAATGTGTGTGTTCGGGTGTTCGCGAAAAACAAAAGTGAGCTTCATCTGTCTAACTTTCACGTGTCAGTAAAACAGAACACAATTATATAAAGCAATTTTGACATGAGAAGATATCTTCGCTTACAGAATCGCCATCTACCACAAGGACCATCTCAATCGTTAATCTTCACCCTTCAGCTTGCTAAATGTCGATCAACTGCTGCACCGACGACATAGCTGGCGTTAAAAAGTCATCACAATAGCACAATGTCGAATAATCACTATTATGCAGGGACAATGGACAATCTCAAAAGAGCTCAAATTTATACAAAGCAGCTCTGGAAATTAGAGGACTTCGTACAAAAAAAGACCGCTTCAAATTGAGTGCTTATATTGATATATATGTACTTTTTATCTGTTGCAGTGTTATTTTCTGTCCAATATGCATATACAGTCACGCTTACACGTACTATACCGCATTGCACCAGAACATTTATAACCAACGGGCGGCGCAGTGTACGCTACACATTTAGTTTTGGAAAAAGACCAAGTCGATGATACTTCTAGACAACGAACGACTGGCCTGTGAGCAATGTATCAGAGGACATCGGGCGGCAGATTGTCAACATTTACAGAAGTTCCTGATATCAATCAAGGGACGAGGGCGACCTGCAGCCAAAGATGAAAGCATTAGATATAGGATCAATCCCAATCCAGTGATTACACACACATCATGGGAGTCAATTGAGAGTAAGAATGGTCGCGGTGATAGCAAAACTAAGAAATACTGTTTCCATTTAGACAGAGCTACAAAAGTTGAGCTTTACAAAGTCAAACTGGGGAAAGGTTTCAAAGTTATCGGCCCTGTCAGTGATTTTAAGTACTTGAACACTTTTCGCTTTCGACCAGCTGCTGATGATGCAGTCCAAACGCAAGAGCCAGAGCAACAGTTTCAGTATACATCACAGGAACAACAGGCTACACAACAAACTCACCAGCTTCAAATGCAATTTCATTCCCAACATCCACACGAGCAGCAATTACAACATTTTGTTCCTAATAAATCTTCCTCAGCTGGAACTTCGGCAAGCCTTTTTTCTAATGCTAACACACATTATACACAAAATTCAGCTGAGGTAACCTTTGATCATAATTCTCAATTGGGACAGCTTGATAGCTCAACAGGTAATGATTACAACACAGGCCCCGATGGGAAAAGGGACGATACAGATAGTGAAAGTTACATGAACCCTCTTACTCCTGAACCAAGTCCTATGAATTGCATGATATCCCGTGAAGGATCACATGCTATCGAGGCTATCTTTGATAGCACCAATTCAAGAAACTCATCTATAACTTCACAGGGGAGTGAAAACACTGAGTTCAGCTTGTACGAGTACAACCGTTTGATTCACCAGGCTAGCTCGAAACCATTTCCTGCTATTGACGATATTAGACTTTTCGAAATGAATGGGGTGACAAACAACCAGGCGCTTTTTAGAAATTTCACAATCCCCGACTACATTGATTACGGGAACCAAAACAGTCTGCAGGCACAATTTTCAAATACCACTCTGGATACTGAACCTCGTACTCATAATGGTAATATGAGTACTGGTAATGTTACTATAAAAAAGGAGCCTTCGGGAACGGATCAAGCAAAGAACCACCAACACATGCAACCACCGATCCATCATCAAAACGGTCAAGGTCATATACAGTTTCAGCAGCTACAACACTCGACTTATTCTCAGGACCAAAACAACGCTCAAATTCAGTATCGACAAGCTAACCCTTCCCAAGTGCCTGTCCATCTCTCTCAGTCCCGCTCTCAAACTCAACTTTCACAACAGCAGCAGCAGAGTCAAACTAAGCTTCATGAAGAACAGTCCGAGGTATATGCTCAAGTCCAACATCAAAGATCAAATCCACGCATTCAACAGCGTTCACAGGATATACAAGCTCAACCTCATCAGGGTCAAGAGCATTGGGGTCCTGAGCAACAACAGCAGATACTACCAAGCGATACCATGACGGATTCCACCTTGACAGATACTGGATTTGATGAAATATTTGATGTACAGCAATTCTTAGAAGATCCAGCAGAATGGCCAAAGGGATTTGGCCAAATCATTACAACACCAGAGTAGATTTTGAAGGTTTGAAGCACAAAAATTCTAATTTGTTGAATGCCGAAGCTTTTTCAGCCAATTTCATCATAATGGTGCTTGATCGAAGTACTAGAAAACCAAGATCTATTACTGGAAATTAGAACATTGGTTTTTTCAGGCTGTGCTTTTTTTTTACGAACTTACAACAAGTTTGTCCAATAGATTTAATAATTAATATGACACGAGAACACACATTGTTACCAATGTGTACCTCATTTCAACTTTTGCCGATCAGTACAATACCACGATCCAATGATTAACTCAACCGAATTGATAAGAACTGTTTTTTATAATCATACATAAAATATATATGGAGTTTTTAACAATATATCTATACAAAAAAAACAAATATTGTAGTGCTCATTAATATTGCCGAATAATCAATATTAATTGTTTACAGCTGAAGTGGAATATATTTAAGTGACGTTATATAAGCTCATTTATAAAAAAAACATCATTTACATACTTTATTTTGGAATTTTGAAGCCTTTCACTAAACTTTCTTCACTACCAGCAATCAAATAATCATTATCTAATAACGTGACAGCCCTGATGGA
Organism: Hansenula lynferdii; assembly: GCA_030582155.1. Taxonomy (NCBI): domain Eukaryota; kingdom Fungi; phylum Ascomycota; class Saccharomycetes; order Phaffomycetales; family Wickerhamomycetaceae; genus Hansenula; species Hansenula lynferdii. The sequence goes on along the minus strand of JAKTWT010000127.1, from coordinate 11,275 downwards.
ATCTTTCAAAGTTTCAATCTCAGAATCAGTGGAAGAAGAAATGTCTTCAAAAACACTATGAATATTGATCTCACTTACTATTTGATCTTTACCGGTTTTATAAATTTTGACGTTCCCATTATCATGAGTAATTGTGATGAATGATTTATTCAAGTTTATTGCCACGATATCATTGGTAAAAATTTGATCAAATATAATCTTTTTAGAACGAGGATCGTAAATCATCACATGATTATAATTAAGCGTAATGACCAAATAATTTTGTTGAATTTCAAAATTAGTAATTATATCATTTTCTTTGATATTGGGTTGTAGAATTATACTGCGACTCTGGTCATTTTCAATTCCATACACGACACATAAATTGTTTTTGAATGTGATAATTGTCTCATCAGATAAATTCAATTTGGCATGATCACATTCAATGCGATCCCCATGATTGAAATGGTCATACCTTAATGATTTCTTATCTAAATGAAGTTTTGCCAATGAGAGAAAGTTGTTTTTCAAAATCAATAAATAGTTCCCTTTCAAGTCGACGCTTTTATCACCATTACAACTCATGGTGTTTTGAGGCGCTGGATTATGGATATTCCAGAATTTGATATGATCATTAGAAACAGTAATGAACCATTCATCATCATACCAGAACATTTGTATAATTGGTTTTTTTTCACCATGAAACGTCATTGTCGGTTGAACTTTGGAATCAGAATTGAAGTAGTCTTGCATGGTCCAAAACCTGATTGTTCCATCTTCTGTACCTGCCGCTATATCACCTTTTGAATTCGAAGCTACTGCAGTAACAGCAGATGTATTTGTGGATAGTAAAAACTTGTCAGTGTTTGGGAATTGTGAAACTCGAGGAATTGGTGCCTCTTGGATTATAGTTTCCGTGTCAGACTCAACAGCATGTGTTTCATCATTAAAATCATCCGAACCAACATTCACATTACTCACTTCCGGAATTTGTGACGTTTGGGTTGCCTGGCTATTCCCTGGATCAACATTTGATGGCTCATTGACCTTTTTGATTTTGACTGAAGGTATACCACCAGGTGGTAGATGTGAATTGAGAGATGATTCAGCTGTAGTGTCATTTTCACCGATGACTTCAGAGCTCGAAGCGAAATATGAGCGCTCTCTGTTTAGGGATAAATGCGCAGTGTTATCAATGGATGAATGGCTCAAGAGATATGTGATTTGTTTCAATTGTTCTTGTAGAAGCTCCTTGGATCTTGATAATGGATTCAAGTCAGCCTCATTGAAGGAATGTTTCTGCTGAGCTTCTTGTGGATTAGATCTTTTTGCGTCTTTGAGGCTCCCGCTATTATGGTTCTCAAGCTCTCTGATCCTGTTCTTCAGCGACCGGTTCTCGCCTTCCAGCTGACCAATTCTGCTGGTCAGTTCACCCTTCTCTGTACCCCATTGTATTCTTTCTCTATCAATAGTGGTCTTCTCCTTTTGGAGATAGTGGATGATCCCAGGCAGCGAGTACTCCGTCTGATGGTTGAGCATTGGATTGAGTTGCGTAGCCATGTGTGCCGGACAGTAGTTGATTGGTGAGTGGGAAAGGGGATGAAACTGAATATTCCATCCATCTTATTTATTTATCGATTAGACGCCAACAGGCTTAAAGCGATCAAGCGCGGTGGCGCAACCAAATTTCTCACAATAGACTCGTCCAGACTCCAGAAAAGGGGAATAGGGGAACGCAAATTGTCAGAGAGCTCAAAGCTGGGATATTCAGTGTATATTTTTACTATTCATATTAGTCTTGAAGAACCACTACTGAAGTTTGGTACTCACGTTGTGGAAACAGAGAAGAAATGGTATATTCGTAGTACCGAAGCCGAGAATATGGATCAACAATTTAGATTAACAATAGATTACAAGCTCTGATAACAGAAATGAAAAATTGCATACATTATCGATATACTGCGTTTTAGTGGATTAAATATTGTGAAGAATGGCTGACTTGATGACTATTATGGGACTAAATGCCAGTATTATTAGCCTAACCCATGTGAAGCACAACCAAAGATCTAACAAGTTTGAATTTATTCTTGTTTAACACCACCGTTACCAGCTTTTTCAGCTTGTTCGATAGATTGTTTATCAGTCTTTGCTGCATCTTGACCACCAAGACCACCAAATAAAGATGGTGCTTTAAATGGTCTTTTCAAGTCGCCACTGGCTGCTTTACCGAAAACATGAATTTGCACAATGTTTGATTCCAAAGCAGATTTAACTGGTGAAATGGATTGCATAACTAATGGATTGGTATATTTCATGTATAAATGCATGAATCCCATCATGGCTAAACTGGTGAAGACACCTTTAATGGCGGCTTGAACTTGTTTTAGATCATAATCTTTAACAGTGGTGGTTTCTAATTTTTCTTCAGTTTCACCAGCCATGGCATTTGGTGGAGTAACAAATTTCAAAGTAGTTAAATCATTTTTTTTCACAATAACACTCTTAGTATATAAGTAAAGACCTAAAGTAAATGTGGTGGCAGTAGCGAAAAGAGCTCTAACGTAAAAGACAACATTTGGATCTTCAAAGTTTAACTTCTTAGAGACTTGCATCATGATCAACATGATGGCTAAGTTGGAAACAGCTGGATTCATCTTGAATAAAGTTTGACTGAAAGGATAGTCCGGTGATTGATAAATTCAAAGTTCAACACGACAACTTAAAAATAGTAGTATATCAATATTTAAATTCAAGCACCAAAGTGCTTTTTTTCAAAATGCTGCAAAATCATCTCGACGTTTTTTTTTTTCCGCTCTACGAGCCACCTAATCAATAACTTTGTTGTGGTGCATTACATAAGCGCCACGCCAAGTGCTTATTAAGTACAGTACGTAATGCTTTTCTCTTCATTTATACATAATTTAGTCTATATTTACCATGGGTTCAGTGAATTCTCATCATCTGCTCCCCAATCACGATGAGCCAAAGACGACGGAACTTGTAGATTTTGGAAGAGCTCATCATGCTTTGCACTCTTATCACCACCACCTTCACTATTATTATCGTTATCATTTATATCATCATCCGTATTGTTTCCTCTTTCATTCTCTTCCTCATCCTCACGCTGTTTTTGTTTAGCCTTTTGCTCATGGATCTCATCAATTTGATCAATGATTTCATAAGGAAGAAATGGTTGGAATTGGATAGCTTTTGCCTTATTAACTCCTCCCAATCCCGCGCCATATTCATCCACTAGTTCTGGAACTGTAGGCAATGCAACAGGAAAGTTTTGGTTTGGATTCAAATACAAGAAATCAGATCCTTGATAGGAAATGCTCTTTATTTGCTGATCTTCATTTTTAGCCTTGGCCTGAATCTTTAGTCGTAACACCTTTGGAATTTTCTCTTCATTAACCTCGTATCTATATTTGTCAACTGTTCTTAAGAGCTGAACAGCGTTTAAATTTTGAAGATTATCCAAAATACCTATCAATCCATCTTCATCCATCACACTTGTACAAGCCTGTAACCATTGTAATAACTCATAAAACACTTCGAAATGGACTTTCAAAATTGAGAATAATGAAGTGTGATAAAATGCTAAGTCATTTGGATCTTTAGATTTGTTTTGGAAAAAGGCAATATTGTTTAAAACAATTGGATGGTCTTCAGTCAAAGTATCTTCTATCAATGTGTATGGGAAGGCTTTCAACAAGTATTCGTCAATTTCCGGTAGTTTTGGAAATTTATTATTGGATCTTGCCCAGTCTTCGACAACAGAAACATTCAGTCTTATTTGCATAGCCTGTGCTCTAGATAAGAATTTCTTTTGTGACAAAACTCTATTAAATAATGTTGATGACAACCAGTAAAATACGGAGGATAGTGTTTGTTGCGTGATTAGTGGATGAACGTTGTGTAACTCCAGCACATATAATAAAGCCCCTAAAGTTTGCGTGATTTTTATTGGTGAAGGTTTTAATTGCTCCTTCACAGATGGTGGATATAGCATTTGATAAATATCGTCAAATGTTGACTTCTGTTGGGGTTTCTTTTTGAAAAAATTCCACTCATTTTTGTATAAGGTGCCGTTAATAACAGGAATGGTGACAAAGTTTAAAATACAATCATCAATCAAATCATTCAATCTAAATTTAATAGAGTTTGTCAACTCTATAATTAATGATTGCGAGGTAACTACCAAATCTTGTAAAAGCTTAGGATACCTTTTGAAAAACCCATCATCACGGCATAAATAATAATATAAGAAATTCAAAACAGATAACCAATAACTTTGCAGAACAATATCACCTTGACTCTGTACAGTAGTAACACCAGATTTGGAAAGAGTGTTTGATCTAACTTGTGTGAAGACTAAATTTAAAAAATTCTCCACTAACAAATCACTTTTTTTAAAATGATCAGCATATCTTGTACATTGATATATTACAGCTGCTGGATATGTTGTTTTATGTGCAAATTTCTTCTCCAAGTCAAAAATTAAATCCAAGATGGATGGAATATCAAAATCTGAGAACTCAATATATTGATTCTTAACAAGTTTTCTGAAATTGAACTCATCATCCAGTAATGAGTTGGCAGTTGTAAATGCATTGGAGTCTTGGTATAGATTTGTATCGTCTGTAAGGCTCAATCCGGCTGTTTTCAATCTGATATTATCGAACAATTCATCTTCCTTTTCAGCAGTTGGGACTTCAGCAGATTTGTAAAACCCATTGTTATCATCCACTGGTTCTGATGAATCTTCTATAAGACCGTGTTGTTCAAAGAAATCATGCATTTCTGTACCTGGCTTGACAAGATCGAAAACTGTAATTCCATTTTTACCTTGTGCCATTAGATCAGCACCATGATTCAACAATTCTATCACTATACCTTTATTCTGTAGCCATACTGCCCACATAAGTGGTGTATATCCAAATAGTGCATCTGGCGTATTTAATGTTTCAGTTGTTTTAGACAAGATAATTTCAACAGCTTCCTCGTTGTTGAACACAATTGCGTACGATAAAGGATACAATCCACTATTATCCTCTTCATTCAAGTATTTCAAAGTCTTAGGATCTTTCAGTATCGCCAGCAACTTTTCATTGTCTCCATCAGAGACAGCAATTGATAAATCGATCAATGGATTTGAATTCCCACTAGATTGGAGTAGTTTTAAGGCCTTCTTAGCCGCCTCTAGTTGAGCAATCTTGGGGTCAATACCTGTCAAAGTAGTAGAGACAGCCTTTACCGCATTCCAAGGGTCTAGATCCATTGCAATTCTGCTTCACTTCTTGCGCCAAATTTACCACAAGTATTCCAACAACTTGAATACTGAAAGTTTTTGTACCGAATTCTTATATTTGTTTTCATTTACTTCACGTAGCTCGTCAGCGCCAGAATGTTCCCGCGCCCACACGAATACTGGCCACGCGCACGACTAATATATTGTAGTACATGAAGCGAAATGCAAAATTTACTACAAACAATTCCTTCCCACTAGAATAAATCTTCTTTATCTTTTGTAGACAGACTTGAGTCTTTTGATCAACGTTGGTGCCCGTTTTGGTTGCGTTTTCGAAAGATTCGCAGCATTCATGCCCCCGGTCTCAGAATTATAAAATTCACCTAGTTCAGCATCTATTCCTGCCATTCTGACGCTTTTTCTCTGTAAAATTGAGCCACTACTTTTGAAAGGAAAATATGACTTGGTACGCTCACTTGTGCTTCCCTCAGAAACATGGTCAGTCATAGAAGGTTCAGTTCCTTTTCCCCTAAAGCCAAAAGTGGATTTTTTACCTTCAGTATCACGTACGAATGTGATATTCTGGTGTCTGATCGACCCCACGTTATTCAAACTTTTGTTTCTCTTTAAACCATCCACATTGCTTTTAGTTCTTCTATATGACAATGAGAGACTTCGACCAGCTGGAAGTGGGGTTGGTATATAGTCCTCTATCGGGCGAGGTGATCTAAAAGCGTTTCCAGAGAAGCCTGATGTAAGGGTTGCATTTGATTCGCTCGTATACAGCCCTCTTGAAAGCCTGAATCCATTAGAATTATCAACAAAGTTATTCTGATCACCAATTTCGAAATTTGTTGTTTTGATAATTCTTTGGGCATCTCTGGTTTCGATTGATATGATCTGCGATGACTTGGGTGGTGCAAGATCCATTTTTGTAGCATAATCAGCGGCGTAACTCTCTAAAGAAACTCCAGAATTCAATGACATATCGTTTGAGACAACTCTTTCACGAGGTAACCTAGCTTTCTTCCTGAAAATAGAATGGGACCATGTGAGTTTACTGGTGCTCTCATGATCCGGTGTGCTCAATGTTAAGCCTTTTGGGTCTTTCACACTCCCAGAATTTTTAGATTTTGCGGTAAAAATCTTTTTGATTGTCTTTCGTCGATTCAACGATTCTTTGACGTCCATGAAGCGATTACTTGTTTTCCAGTAGTTATTCTCTCTCTTTTGCTTCGTGTTCTCAAGTATATTGCTGTGTATATCAGTCTTCGATTTTGTATCTTCAGGTGAAGGCATGTGCTCAACAAAATGTTTTTCCAGTTCTGCTTTTCTTTTGGATTTACTTTTGATCCCTGAATCTTCGTACAACTTAGCGGTGAGTGTCCCTGGTACCGACAAGCCATTAATGCTCAAAACCTCACTTTTTGAGTCATCTCTCTCAAATGCTGAACTCGCAGGTGCTTTTGCAGAAGGTGGTCTAGAACGGTTTCTTGATAATGGTCTGAAATGAGAAGCAGAGGTTATTCGAGTTGACAATCTCGTTATGATCCCACCAAATGTATCTTCCTTGATGGGAATTGGACTCTTTACCAAATGTAAGCTATCAGCATCACTTGCTGTTTCGACTGGTGCCTTTGCTTCGGTTTCCGTAAATGTACTTTTTTGGCGAGATAGTTTGGGAGATTTGAGTCTTTGACGATTTGGACTTATAGGTGAAGGTTCTTTCTTTGAAAGAGGCTGAAGGTTGAAAGGAGACTCTTGGAAAGGTCTTTCATCTCGCATATCTAGAAGAACATCTGATATATTATCATTAATTTCAAAGGCAGAGTCCAACAATTTTATCCAATCATCTCTGTTGTTAAATGTATCAAGAATTTCATCATCAGTCGGCGACTCTGGAAAATTTTTACCAAAATCGTTAGCAATAAGATTTATCAAGGATGAGCCCGAGTAAACAGCCGAGTTAACTGATAATGGTATGGATAATGACAGTAAATCAGGTACTAGCTCTCTAGACTGATAAAGCTGTTCTGGTAGTTTCCCCAAACGCTCATCTGCCTGTTGGACGGAGTCTCTTGTATCGAGATTGAAGGAAGACCTCAAGTTGTTGAAGTTCTCGTCTGCTTGTTTCAAGATTTGGCAAGTTGCCAGTTCTTTATCTAAGTTTTCACTTCTCAACCCCCTTCCATATGAGGAGCTACCAGATGTCACCAATCTCAAATCGGAGCTTCCACGGTTACTAGTATCTTCACCATAAAAGCCAAGTGATTCATAGTCTGCCTCATCTATTTCTGGTTCTGATGATTCACTCCCAATTATTGATATTACTTCCAAAGTATCTAGTTTATTTTCCAGGGATAGAGAGGATGGAAACTTCTTTGTAGTTTCCTCCAATGGGCTTTCATAGACACTATCAATATTTTCATCGGTCGAGATGAGTTTGGAAACTTTCCATACTTTGGATCCATTAAACGCATTTTTGGAAGGGGCGTCAGATAGTGGGTCAACATTGTCTTCAGTTTCTATTGTTTTGGCCTCAAGCAGATCAACTGGATCCTGTGCTGAGACTGATGGGTAGCTAGTTGGTATGTCATTTGTATTCGAAATCGAATTTGAACTCGAATTTTGAGTTTGCTCTTCTTCCACCTTCTCTTTATCAAATGATTTAGTAGTGGTGTTCAGCTCTATAATTTTTGGGTCAAATGATCCAAGTATGGACTGAGTTCGATCATTTTCATCAAAGTTTGAACTGTGTTCATCAATTTGAGTTGAGCTATCATTATTGTCCCAAGTCTCACAAACATCGTCTTCATCAGACTCCCGTATCGCATCCAACCTATCTGGAGTTAATATTGCAGTTGAAAGTTCGAGAAGCTCAGAAGCGGTTGGTGTAATATTATCATATTCGCTATCCTCGTCATGCTGTACGAAATTAGATTCTCTGACATTTGTAATGATCTTCGGACTCTCATCTTTTGTTGTGTCTGTCTGAAATATATCGCTGAAAGATAAAGAAGTACCATTTTCCGCCGACAATACACCAGTTCCTGTTATTAAATCATACGCGTCAGGTGTTGATGCAAAACTGGGACATGGTACGCTTGGAATTTCTAGTGCATCGTGTTGTTCAGTATTATCAGTATTTCCAGAAGTCCCTAACAAATTCTCGTCGGACACTTGTTGATCTTTGCCATCTTGAAGTAAGCTGGGATCGATGTTAAATATAAAGCTTTCATCTTCATCTTCTAACGTGTGTAGAAGATCTTGTTCTTTATCGTTCTCGATATTATCAGCACTCTCAGTAGGCTTCTTGAGTGCCTTCTCGACCTTGATCTCACTAATCATGTCTGTTATAATATCGTCATTGCTAAAGACTCTTCCTCTGAAAGAATTTCTCATTGTAAAATGACCCACGCTAGCACCAACGATTAAAGCCACCCCAAATGGTCAAATTCCAGTAACCACCCTGTAGACCCACTAACGCTCTCTTGGACCAGCATTTAGAATATACTTTGAAGCACCTTTCATTGGTAATTTCCGCACCACAAGAACCAAATTTAATTGTACACAAAAACGTAAATAAGTTGTTTGGATCTTTGATCAACAAAGCATGCAGGTCGGAATTCAAATTGTAGATTTAGATTAGGCCGGATCTCCCTATGATGTAGATACTCTTTTTCAAATTTCTTTTGCGCTGCCACTACATACTTATGGTTGATCCGAGCTCTGAAGTAATCAAAAGATTGAGAATTTTTGTTGCATAGCGTCAGCAGATTATTGAAGAGGTATTTTCAAATTATCATTAGTGTCACAGTTTGTTTTCTTTAAACTAAAAGGTAAAAAAGGAGAATATTTTGAGTCATAGATTCAAAGGTTTAAGATAAGTCGTACTATAGACCTTCTTGCTATAAACATGAAGTTGAGATTTTTAATCACAATAACCAGCGTGCTCTTTTTAGAAGCATCATCATTTGAAATATTGGGAAAACGTGCTTTTGATTATGGTACTTCAGACATAACGAACTACTTCAAGAACGATGGCGATAATAAAGGGACACCAACAAAAGATGAACAATCAACGGAGTCACCAAGTTCAGATGAACCTAAATTGAACCCTTGCTCTGTAATACACCCTTCAACCAACGGATTTTATGATTTATCCGAGCTAAGCTCGATCAACAAGGATAATTTAGTGGCATGGGGAGCCAAGGGCCATGATTACAATAGAAACTTCACATTAGGTGTATGCTCTTCACCATTAAAACCAAATGTTGATTTAAATAATAACTTCGAAGGCCATTTTGCTAAGTTCCATATCAACTCAAGTGAAGTTGGGGGTTTTTACACAGATGAACATGGTGAAAAGTACAGTATTGGTAATTTCAATTCAACACCTGTCTTCAGAGGAAAGAAATTAACACTACAATACAACAATGGTAGTTATTGTCCAAATCAGATCGACAAAAAGTCAACTATCTTGTCTTTTATATGTGACAAAGAGATTTTGGCCAAAGCATCCGTCTCATTTGTGGGGGTTTTACACGATTGTGATTACTTCTTTGAGGTGAGAACTGTTCATGCATGCCCAACTGCTCAAAAGGCAGATAATTTAGCGTTGATTTGGATATTTTTATTTATGTGAGTACAGATTTACCCAAAATGTGTTTCAGAAAATATTGACCTTCATTTACTAACTAATATCACAGTTTCTTGGCAGCATTTTTGGTATACTGTAGCGGTGGATTCTTATACAAAAGAATTGTTTTAAATCGCCGTGGCTGGAGGCAGCTACCAAATTATGGATTGGGTTCAAAAGTGAGCTCAGCACTATCAGGCGGAGTAAGTACATGATGCTTTCCAAGCTATCATTAATTTCATTTTTATTAATACAGTTTTTGTTAAAGGATTGAGTTTAACATTGTTTTTTTAGTGGTCGAGAAGAAATTCGTCTAGAGGTGCAGTCAATTTAAATTCTAGTGATAGATTTAGTTTCATCGAGGACCAGAACAACCTACTAGATTCGTTAGATGTGGAGAGCGATTGACTCTTTTACAACTACGCATAGTTTAATACATATGGCGCAAATTAAAACAAAATTCTGTTTGCTTACACAAACCGAGTAGTGCTATACCGACACATAGCTGGGTATAGGGCCAGCTTGAGACTCTTGGTATCTCGATTGTCGGAAATTCTAGTAATCAATAGCAGTGATGGAACTACGTATGCCCTAATTTTCTATGAAGCTGTCAATTGGTTACGTGCCACATGATCTTTACCCTGTTATTCGCAGTTCGCAGTCGACCCTCGCGAATTTTTCGCGGACAAAGTTGACTCTGTTGCTGCCAAATTCCATGGGCCTATAGAAAATTTTTCTTCTGACCACATCGCAACTGATAAAATTTTTTTCAAACTCTTTTCTTCCTTCCAACTCTTGTTATTCTTAAGAAGGATATCTTATTTTTAATCAATCAAAATGGTATGTTATGATAATTCAAAGATGTGGACAATTGCTGCTAGGCGCCTTATGGCACTTGAGCTTTTGATTGGCTTATCGCTGAACATGTTGACTTAGATTCATTTGCTGGATGATATGATCATTTAACAAGCCATCCGAATCACTAATAAGATCAAATGTATTCTGATAAGCTAATTATTCATTTGATAACTCAAAACAGTCATTAAGATCAATAACTAACAGTTGTTTTTAGGGTAAAGAAAAGTCTCACGTTAACGTTGTCGTTATTGGTCACGTCGATTCAGGTAAATCAACTACCACCGGTCATTTAATCTACAAGTGTGGTGGTATTGACAAACGTACTATCGAAAAGTTCGAAAAAGAAGCTGCCGAATTAGGTAAAGGTTCTTTCAAATACGCTTGGGTCTTAGATAAGCTTAAAGCTGAACGTGAAAGAGGTATCACTATTGATATCGCTTTATGGAAATTCGAAACTCCAAAATACCATGTTACCGTTATTGATGCTCCAGGTCACAGAGATTTCATCAAGAACATGATTACTGGTACTTCCCAAGCTGATTGTGCTA
>JAKTWT010000126.1:0-62353 GCA_030582155.1 Hansenula lynferdii | reverse complement strand
AGTTTAAACAACATCGATAGGATGTTACAAAGAGTTTTAAAATCACCCCAATTCAAAGTTCGAACTGACTGAAACACTCTCAAACAAATCTGTCAAAAGATCCATAACACAGTTGTGCTGCGATAAAGATCCACATAAGATAAAAATAGGTAAAGATTAAAGCTATGCAAACTTTGTGCATAGTAGGTTCGCGAGAGTCTATATATAAAGATGTTTAGATAGAATACAAGTATATTATATGGAAAAAAAAAAAAAAAAAAATCATCTCGAACTCTCCAAACATCAAATAAACAGAATAACAATGACACTCCCACGCTTCTACAGACAAGGAGACTCGGCAAGCACAGTCTTTGCCCAGCTCCCGTATAAAAGATCACAGATCCAGTCTTCAACAGCGCTGCCAAACTCGCAAGCACCTGGCTTCTCTCCAGTATACAGAAACCAGATCTCTCAAGACTCACTAATAGCCCAGCCAACACCTGAGATCACCACCATCTACGAGCTGTTCCAGCAGAACGTTGAAGAGTTTGCCCACGAGGACTACATCCACTATGGTGATAACCGTGTTCTAACCTACAAAGAGGCCCAAGCCATCAGAGACCAGCTGGGCTCAGGAATCAAGCATCTATTGCCACAACAGGACTTCATATGCTCCATCTACGCCCCCAACAGACACGAGTGGTCCCTGCTGGACTACGCTACACAGGCCTTTTCCATCCCAAACACAGCACTGTACGACACTCTAGGTGAAGACTCCATCAAGTTCATCCTCAACCACACAGAATCACCAATCATCTTCACCATCCCATCGAAAGTTGACCATTTGCTCAACTTACAAAGAGATCTGCCCTTTTTACGCTTCATCGTGTCTTTTGACAATGTCTCCATGACTCAACGTGCTAATTCCCAAGGCCTAGGTATCTCATTATACACATATAACGAGATTGTTCAATTGGGTAAAGAAAATTTACAAAACGCAATTCCTCCATCCCCATCAACAATATTGACAATTTGCTACACCTCGGGCACTTCAGGAACTCCCAAGGGTGTTGTGTTAACTCATGCGAATATGGTGGCTGCAGTGCTGGCATTACACTCTACTGTTGATATAAAACCTAAATCAAAACATTATTCATTCTTACCATTGGCTCATATCTTGGAAAGAGTCAATGTGTTTCTCGTTAGTCCAATTGGTGGATCTGTTCAATTCCCAAGTGATGGTTCAGATGTTAAAAAATCAATGAGTGATATCCAGTTGGCTAAACCTTCAGAAATTGTCTTTGTACCTAGGGTTTATAATAGATTAGAATCTATTTTCAAATCTAAAATTTATTCTAAAACTGATTTCGCTTCCAAATTGACACAATATGCTATTGATTACAAAATCGATAAGATTTCAAAAGGTGAAGATCAATCTCATTGGATATTTGATAAATTAATTCATCCAAAATTAAGATCATTAGTAGGATTCGATAATGTGGAATATTTCGTTAGTGGAGGTGCTCCAATTCAAAAAGATACTTTAATCTTTATGAAATCATTATTCAACGTTAATAAATTTCATGAATCTTATGGATTAACAGAGACTTGTGGTGGTGTTTGTATAAATTCCGGCCTAGAAATTAATCCAGGTACTGTTGGTTCAATAATGCCATCAACAGAGTTTAAATTAAGAGATGTTCCAGAGATGAATTATACATTTGAACAAAACAAAACTGGTGAATTATTAATTAGAGGACCTCAAGTCTTTAAAGGATATTATAAAAACCCTGAGAACACTAAGGAGGCATTCACTTTGGATGGTTGGTTTAAAACTGGTGATATTGCTAAAGTGGATACACAGGGTAAAATTTACATCATTGATAGACTCAAGAATTTCTTTAAATTAAGTCAAGGTGAATATATCGCCCCGGAAAAAATTGAAAATAATTATCTTTCAGCAAATGCAGATATTATAACCCAAGTTTGGTGTTATGGTGATTCATTCCAATCTTATTTAGTTGGTGTAATTGGGTTAGATAAAGATTCATTACCAGATTTCCTTGCAAGACATGGTTATAAATGGACACCTGAATTATTCAATTCCAAAAATTTTAAAAAATTAATTTTAAACTTGTTAAACAATCGTGTCCAGGGTCTCCAAGGTTTTGAAAAATTGAAAAACATTCATTTAGGTATTGATTTATTATCTGTGGAGAATGATACATTAACACCAACTTTGAAAACTAAGAGATATAATGCTAAAAAATTATTCCAAAATGAAATTAAAGAGTTATACAATCAAGGAGAGTTGATTAAACCTGGGAAATTATAGATTATAAATTATACAATATATAATATAAAATTTGTTTTTTAATAAGGATGGAATGTACCAGCTCTAGAAGCAGCAGCCATCTCTTCCCTTGTATTAAAACCCCAAACTTTCCAAGGACTTAACCACGTACGAGGTTTAAAAGCATCTCTTTTATTTAAATCTGAACCTAATTCCTGGTCAACAATTGTAGTATTAATAAAATAAACTGAATCTTTCAACACAATAGGTGCAATATCATCACCTAATTGCACAGCTTCAATAATAGCATCATCGGAGAAGGGGAACTTGACACCTTGGGAAGTACCTTCAACATCAGTTGAATTAATAGGAGCAGCCATTGATGAGACTAATAATGTAGTGATTGATAATAATGTAGTTAATTGCATGATATATGTTGTATTTAATGATATAAAATGAATTCAAACATGTCTCGATTAATGGACATCCTCTTACTCTTTTATACATCATTAATGAGGTTTGGTGAAACATTGTTGAAACATTGAAATGAAAACACACATAGTTATAATGGTTATGATTTACATTAACATATTATACCCATTGATGTCCAAATTCGGTAATGTATGTATAATAAAGTAAACATCAAATATACATAATTTTGGTGGCTTTGTTGGTATGTTTGAAGTTTGTATCATGTTGAATCAAGGTGTAATGTATTTCAGAGTACGTGATGTTTTTTGACTTTGATTCTTGAACTGATGAAGCTTATTATATCTGTCATTGGTATACGGGTTTTTAATTGATGTACCGTTTCGGGATTTGAAATTTACATACATAGCATAAATGTTAATCACTGATTGAAATTATCTACATGATTTTAATTAAAACCAAAATTAATTAATATTATTAGAATAGTATAAATTGTTTTTCAATACTTAAACAGGATCTAATAGATTGGAGAACCGTTTAAATATTTTCTCCATTGCCATGCTTCAGCATCGGCTTCTCTTTTGTAAATTGGTGAACCGTTTAAGTATTTTCTCCATTGCCATGCTTCAGCATCAGCATCAGCTTCTCTTTTATAAATTGGAGAACCGTTTAGGTATTTTCTCCATTGCCATGCTTCAGCTTCGGCTTCACGTTTATAGATTGGTGAACCATTAAGGTATTTTCTCCATTGCCATGCTTCAGCTTCAGCATCTCTTTTACCCAATTTTGCCTCTAATTCTTGATCAACAATTGTAGTATTAACGAAATAAACAGAATCTTTCAAAACAATAGGAGCAATATCATCACTTAATTGAACGGCTTCAATGATAGCATCTTCAGAGAATGGGAATTCAACACCTTGAGAAGTACCTTCAACATCAGCAGTTGAATTTATTGGAGCAGCCATTGATGAGACTAATAAAGTAGTAATTGAAAATAATGTGGTTAATTGCATAGCGAATGAATGAGTTGATATTAATTGATAATGATTATAAAGTATGAAGAGTTCACATTATTTAGCTTCCAACTCGGTTCTTTTATAATCATCATGAATCATAGTTGATTATGAGGCAAAACTAATTGGAAACATAATATTGTATCCTCATAAACATCTACTAACATTTCTAGTTTTGATATCATATCCATTGATATCCCAATTCGGTAAGTTACATGCATCTCGAATACACTTTCAAGCAATTTCAATTGCCATATTCGTAATTGTGTAACATGATGTATGTTGGAGAATGAATACTTTGAAGACCTGTTTGGGTAATTTATTGGAAGTGTTATTATAAAATGTGATAAAGTAATTCTCGAATATAGATTTTTATTAATCTGTCATGAATACGGGTTTTTAAATGTGCTCGGGATTTCAAGGTTTAGGATATACAAAAATGGACACGATCTAGATCTACATCTATTTGGGAAGTATTGACTATATAGTTTCTATTCATGATTTAATTAGTGACGATAACATATAATTTTTAATGTATGAAGTTAGCTCAACTCTCGTGAACTCTCAGATTCAAAACCCATATATTGATATTCATGAAGATCATTAATATATGCATGAACTAAATAACTCTCAATTTATTAACTACAACTTATTATCCTTAATATAACCTTTATTAATATATTATATAAAAACCAAATAACCTTTTAATTATACCCAAATACCTAACGGTTGAATCTAATAGATAGGAGATCCATTTAAGTATTTTCTCCATTGCCATGCTTCAGCATCAGCTTCGGCTTCTCTTTTGTAAATTGGAGAACCGTTTAGATATTTTCTCCATTGCCATGCTTCAGCATCGGCTTCTCTTTTGTAGATTGGTGAACCATTTAAATATTTTCTCCATTGCCATGCTTCAGCATCAGCTTCAGCTTCTCTTTTATAGATAGGAGAACCATTCAAGTATTTTCTCCATTGCCATGCTTCAGCTTCAGCATCTCTTTTACCCAATTTTGCCTCTAGTTCTTGATCAACAATTGTAGTGTTAACGAAATAAACAGAATCTTTCAACACAATAGGAGCGATATCATCACCTAATTGCACGGCTTCAATGATAGCATCGTCAGAGAATGGGAATTCAACACCTTGTGAAGTACCTTCAACATCTTGTTCTTGAGTGGTATTAATTGGTGCAGCTAATGATGAACCTAATAAAGTGGAAACGATAGTGATTAAAGTGATTGAAGATAATTGCATTGTTAATTAATATGATTGATAATGATTTCAACACATCTTGGATCTATAAACATCTAGAATTTCAAACTCTTTTATATCCATTATATCTAATGAGGTTTGATTTAAATTGAAGGATAATTTGCAAATTTGTAAACTTCTGAAACGACTTTAATTTACATTAATTTACATATTTGTATTGTTAAATCTCCATTGGTGTCCTAAAAGGGTAAATACTTTATTACATCAACTGAATTGATGTAAATTTTTCATTCCCTAATTGGGATGCCAATGGATAATGATCATAGTTTAGCGAGGTTTAAATTGTTTGAAAAAGTAATGTTTAGAAAGCCGATATATGCAATTAATTTGTGGCGTACAGATATATTTTTCGTATACCTTTTAACCAAATTGAGCGATGAATGGGGGTTTTCTGTGGATGTTACATGTAAAGTTTCAAGATATGTACATTTGATTAAATTAGTTTATGAAATATCACCACCACTGAGACCTAATTTAACAATCATATAAACATTCAACACAGAGATGAATAACCAAATGATAGTAGCCACAGTAGAAGTGAGCCAATTATTAGCCATATCCACCATTTTACTAGTTTGAACACTTTGAACATCACCTTGATTCATATTTGTTAATTCAATGTTTTCATTTGTAACTTCAACTCTCATTATTGATTTTTTACAAGTGAAATAAATTAAAGGAGCAGTTAAGAATGGTAAAAGAATTGATAAAACCACTTGTGAGGCGTTTAATGCAGCAGAAAGTCCAGACTTCCCAATACTTAAACTAATAATCAAACATGGTACAATGGAGATACTTCTTGTTACGATTCTTCTTTTCCAAGGTTTTAATTTCCATTGAATATGACCTTCTGATACAATTTGTCCTGCAATTGTACAAACAACACCAGCTGATTGACCAGAGAATAATAATGCAACCATAAACACAGTACCTGTGATTGGAGCAACTTGATCTGTTAATAAATCATGAATGGTGTATAAATCAGCATCAATAGCACGTTCTGTCCCATAAAGTGAAGCACCAGAGACAATCAAGATAGCAGAATTGACAAATAGGGCAAATGTGAATAATGTCACAGCTAATTCCACTATGGAATAATTCATTGCATATTTGATTGCTTTTAAAGTTGGTCTATATTTAAATAATAAATCTTCTGAATCTTCTTGACTCTCGGAATCTGAATCTGGGAGTTTAACATAACCATTCTCCACATCATATTCTCTTAATCTTGGTTGTACTAAACCGGAACCCAAAAACAATGAATGAGGCATCACAGTGGCACCCAAGATGGAACAAGCTGTATACATCCCATTATCTGTAAACATCTCTTTTGAAGGAGCAAACCCTCTGAAAACGGAACGTACATTAACTTTTGGCATAAGCCCTAATTCCACACAGAAACAA
Source organism: Hansenula lynferdii (assembly GCA_030582155.1). Classification (NCBI taxonomy): domain Eukaryota; kingdom Fungi; phylum Ascomycota; class Saccharomycetes; order Phaffomycetales; family Wickerhamomycetaceae; genus Hansenula; species Hansenula lynferdii. Next base: position 55,961 of record JAKTWT010000126.1, on the reverse strand, counting down.
ATAACAACACATAACACTAATAATGCTACTGCATATTCAAACATTCTAACAAATTTTAAAGATGAACCAGGTCTATAAGCCATTAGAACAAACAACACATCAAGACAAGTAATCACCACACCAGCAGGTAATGGGATCCGTAGTAAGATATTTAATGCAATAGCTGTACCAATCACCTCTGCAACATCTGTAGCGATAATGGCACATTCTGCAAAGAACCAAATGATTAGATTTAACCATTTTGGTAGGTATGCTTTACATGCTCTTGAAAGATCAAGCCCCGTGACGGATCCTAGTTTGATACACAGTGATTGCAAGAAGATGGCAATGATATTGGATAATAACACGATGAATAATAATGAAAACTGTTTTTGAGCACCTGAAGAAACACCTGTAGCATAATTCCCCGGATCCATATACGCAACAGAGATCATCAATCCAGGACCCACGAATCTCAGGTACTTTTTCAGCATCTTGACGACTCGAGGATCCGATGGCTGCACTTTGAAGAAGTTTGTGAACGATTTCCCCCAGGAATCTAGCTTTCCAGGTTTCTCAGACTTGATACTCTCCAAATCGTTTGTCACTTCACCAATGTTGGACTTGCCATGGCCCAGCTGGCGCACCCCACCGGGCATCGTGTGTGCGAGCACCTCGTTGTGGCTCAGATACTCTTCCTTGCTTGGACTCATCTTGCTGGTCTGGAGATTTATTAGTTGTTTTGTATGGAAATATTCCTGTTTATATACTTTTGTTCCTTCGAACCTGAAAAGTATAAGCCGGTTCGCGCACGCGAGACCCTATTTTAAGCTTTAACGTGTTTTAACGACTTTGGAGGTTATTAGGGTATTATGAGGTGTTTAGAGTTGATTTTATTCTTGTTATGCTCCTGGTATTGTTCTGGGCTTCTTTTTCTGGGCTTTTAAACCGTGGTTTTTAGGTAATTTAGCCTCGACATCCGGCTAATTTTAGGCCATGGCTATACAAAATGAGACAATAAATGCATGAATATTAAAAAATTTATATATATTAACCCCTTTTACTCATATTGTTATACCCCCTTGGACATTTCTATTCAACAAGACCATCAACAGCAGGCCAATGGTTGTCAAGGTCAGCGTGGGATAGAAAGACACACTTATAGCGGATTTATAAATAGCCAATGTGTCCTGTAGGTATTTGACATCTAGACCTTTGTGGATGTAGTTGGAATCTCTAATCAAATGTTGTGCTATAGAATCATCTGTGAAATACTCTTGGATAGATTTGATGATATTCTTGTTGTATATGGATAATGATAATGAGATTCCCAAGACATTACCCAAGGATTTAATCACATTAACAGCAGTCTGTGTAGCTGCCTGGTCTCTAGACCCTGATTTACCAATGATAAAGATTGCAACACCGGGTCCAAACCCTCCAACACCGAGTCCTGTGATGATCAATGCCAATATTAGTGAAAACCTCCAATAATAGTGTTGGTTCATTGGTGAGATAAGTGTGGTTATGATAAATATCATAATGAATCCCATACATTGTATCAAGAAGGAAACAGTGGATATTCTAATCCCAGCTTTCATTGTTGAGTGCTCCGTTTGATTATATCTCTTGATTAACATACCGCTAACTATAGCACCTAGGGCACTCGAAATCACACAAAACATTGTATAACCTCCAATGTTTGTCACTGGGATGTCTTGGATTAATTGTAAATATAATGGGATTATGAACAGTACCAAGTAAAATGACAATGAGTTTACACCATTGACAATTCCCAAGATTCCAATTTGACCTTTCATTAATCTTGGTTCCACTAATTTTTCTGTAGCAATGTATCTCTCAATCAAGATATATGACACTATGGATATTGCCAACACGACATATAAAACAGTGTTAAATCTATTGGAAACACCAGAAAATAGGAAAATCACACTAGAAACTATCAAATTTGAAGTTATAATCCCACCAAAATCAATTCTTTTGATATTCTCCTTGGAGAATCTTTCATCACCTTGTGGGATATGATCCACTTTCACATCACAATAAAAAGTCAACACCATACATCCCAATACTAAAGGCACTTGTAACAAGAACATCCATCTCCATCCAATACTATCTATGCAAACACCACCCAAGGGACCTCCAAGCATTTGTGAAGTACTTGAAACACAAGACCCCATTGCTGCATACATCGATCTATGTTTCAAAGGCACAAGATCACTTATAACAATCGTAGCTAATGACAAGATCCCACCACCACCAATCCCACTGATAGCTCTGGCAATGCTCAATGTCTGTACATCTTTAGCCATCCCACTAAACACCAATCCAATTAAAAATAAAAACTGTGCAGCAATTAATAATGTCTTTCTCCCTAAAATATCAGATGTTTTACCATATAATGGTTGAAACGCCGTAGATGTGAGTAAATACGAAACAGCAATCCATGAAACAAGATCTGATTGACCCAATTCACTAGCTATATTGGACATTGTTGTAGAGACTATAGTACCATCTAATCCACAAAGGAAATTACCAATCCATACCGATGCTAATGTATATTTGAAATTATTATTGATATAATCATAATCATCTCTAGTGGGTTCCACTTCTTCCACTATGGTATCTGTACTGTTTTTCAATCCGTGTAGTGGGATATCCATCTTTGGTTTGATAGGAGTTTAAGAAATCTTGAAATTTGCATACTAGTTGATTTATATTATATCACGTCCGGGGCAAACGCCACATTTGGTAATATGGATAGATAGGAAATATATCCTTGGGTGTTGATTTATTTGGGTCTAGAATTGATAGATATGGAAATATTGATAGTAATTTAAAAGATTATAACAGCATTGGACTGAGTTATGATATTCTTGAAATGATTAATGTTTGATCTATTAGTGTTGATTTTGTTTCAGATATGGTTCTATAGCAAATCTTTATACAACGGCCATAGTCGGGGTATTATGTAATCAGTATAACATCAATTATACTATAAGCAATCCAATATACATATCACTATTATATGGCAAAGCTAGTTATCATTTCCACTATTAAACCAGGTTCAGCTAGCTCGTAACATTTATAATAATGATAACATATAAGAACCATCAATCCTTTATATAATTTGTTATATTCGTTGTTTACAATTCACTATCAAAATGTCAGATTCTAAAAACGCGAAGTTGAAAAATATGAAGGATTAAATGTCGACACAATTCAAATAACTAGAGAAGAATCAGCACAAATTGATGATAAATATCACTATGATACCTCATCAATGGCATCCACCAGGGAGCCAGCAGTTGTCACTATAAACAACCCAGATATTGATCCACGTCTTGATCCAAATTCTGATGAATTCAAATCTCGTTATTGGGTTAGGAATTTCATAAAATATATTCTCTAGGTGCTTTATATAAAAACTTGAGAGCTTTTGGTGACGCTACAGATGCTGATTACAACTTTTCTAGACGCTCCATTGAAATATGGTAAAATGGCTGCAAAATAAAGAGACCCAACAATTTGATATCTTGAAATCAATGGATGCATTGGTTAACCCAAGTGAAATTGTTGTTGTCTTGGGTAGACCAGGCTCTGGATGTTTAACGCTATTGAGAAGTATTGCATCAAATACTCATGGATTCCTTCATTCTAGAGGTGCTTATGCTTCGTGTTTTTTCAATTTTATGTTTTTTGTCTTTACAGGTTCATTTACTCGTTTATGTATATCATTTCATGAATTGGCAGAATCAGCAGGTAATTTAGCTTCATTAGCATTCATTTTAGGTTTAACATTTTGTGATGTTTTAGTTTCAAAAGATTCTTTGCCGGGATTTTGGATTTTCATGTATCGTGTTTCACCATTTACTTATTTCATTGATGGATTTTTACTAATGCAGTTACACATGCTCCAATAAATTGCTCTGATGAAGATTACATCAATTTCAATCCACCGAATGGTGTAACATGTGGTGAATATATGGAAAGTTATATGGATAATGCAGGTGGTTATTTATTAGATGAGAAAGCTACATTTAATTGTTCATTTTGTTCAGCATCATCATTATGGATGCGTTTTTAGATCGTGTTCAAGTGAATTATTCTGCAAGATGGAGGAATTTGTGGATTTTCATTGTTTTCAATTGGATATTTGCAATTTTCTTATATTGTAACAAGAGTACCAAAGAAGAATGATAGAGTTAAGAATAGTGGTGAATCAGAAATTAAGTCCACTGTTGAAAAGAATGTATCATCAGATAGCAGGGTATAAATAATTTCCAATAACATGTACATGGTTTATCGTGAATTCACGTAATATGTTTATACAATTAATTAAATTGTTCACTTATACTTTCCGAGCCAAACAGGGTCCCGCCATTTTAGACAGAGAGTGGTATGACATTTACGCAGACGCTCAGCCTAACTTGACACTTTCAGCGTAAATCTCAGAACCAATCCCTCTCATCTCCGCGAATTCTTTATTTACCGAAATGAATCATTCAAAAATATGTCAAAAGATAAACAAGACGATAAAGGACATATTGAATTGTACTGGATACACTATAGAACAATATGGATTCTCCTACTAGATTAGACTCTGGGAACATATTCAGTGATTCTCACTATTTAAATTTGAAATTATCATCACCTTCACCTAAATTACCATTCCAAATGAGTAAAAATCAATACAATAATGAAGAATCTAAACAATCATCTATATCACCACCATCTGAAAAATTAGCATTAGATGTTGTGGAGACCAAAAGCATACCAAGACAATTTGATATATTCAAGGCTCTTTTGGGGAAATTAGCTGGTAAGGATAAGATTGCAAAAGTTTTACAATATGTTTTAAATTTGTTAAAATTTTATTTAACTAAATCAAGAAGATATTTAATACAATCAAAATTTGAAAATTTATCAATTGATCCTAGGCAAATTTTACATCAACCGATAGTTTACATTCAAAAACTCTTATTTTTAAATAATTCCATATTAGAAAAAAAAATTTTTGAAGTTACTAAAAACATTTCAATATTTAGACAAATATTAAGATTTGGTGGCACAAGTTATAGAATTCGTGAATTTATACAAAATTTAAATAAATTAGTCAAGACACCAACTTTACAAAATTTTCAAGATATATATCTTAATGAAACTTCCCTAGGTCAATTTATTGATTTATATTATGGTATTTGTGATGAAATTGTCTTATTATTTAAACTAGGTGTTTTCACAAATCCAACTTTTAAACAATTTATTGGTAAACATGAAGCATATTCATGGTATGCAGATATAATATTAGGATTGAAAAAAAATTATATTAAATTACAAAAAAATAAACAAGAACAATTACAAATACAAATTCAAACACAAGTTAAACAAAAAGCTTCACAATTATCTAAAAAATTAATTGAAAGTATAAATTCATCACCTATAAAATCACAAATTTTAAAAGAATTTGATAATAAGACTATTGTATCAGATTCTGAATTAATTGAATTGAAACATGAAGAACAATTGTTAAAACTAGATATAATAAGACTTTCATTTGATTTTATTTGTGATTCAATTGATATTTTCAAATTACCAACATCACCAGTTATTTATTTAATAAGTGGTGGATTATCAGGATTATTAGGTGTTAAAAAAGTTTGGATTCAAACGAAAAGAGAATTACAATCTGTATAAGAAAATGAACACTACGTTGAGAATGTATCCATTAATTATTCTATTAGCAAAACCCCCCGATCCAGCGGGGATGTATATCTATTCTATTTCTTTAACCTTTATTCCTTAATATGACACCTCCTGTCATATACTCCATTCAATTTTTGTATTATTTATTCTATCCAGTATCCCATTAGCTATTTGATCATAATCTTCATCTTTTGGTAGTTTCTCATCAATTCTACAAAGTGAATTTTCTAAATTTATTGATTCTGAATCACTTGTTATTGTTGATGTTGAATTTGATCTATTATTAATAATAGTTGGTGGTATATGAAATTCATTAGGATTGAATTGGATTGAACTTAATGACTTATTACGTCCTTTTATATGGAGTTGTTGTTTCTGTTGAGGTATTATGAAACTTTGTGATCTTTTCCTATTCAATGCATTTTTAAGCTTATTGGATAAACTTTTATTTGAAGAATTTGATGCATTTGAAGTATTTGAAGTTGTAAGGTATAATCCATGAGGATCTGATGTACTACTCCTCGAACTCATGCTTTGAGTTTATATGGATTGGAATTGAAGGTTATTGGGAAAGGGAAATGTTCATCTAGTTATATCAAGTGATATAATTTGAGAATTTGACTGGTAACAAAAAAAGCTCACCAAGAATTTTCATTCTCGGGGGAAAAAAACCAACGTGCATAAACAGATGCATCACCATGCGTCAAATGACATGACCACCATACAAATTTCCAAACGGTCTTGAACTGATTCGGCACGTATATGCTGTCCAATGCATACATATCCGCGTTCACATGCATCTCGTTGCATATTGTTTCTAGGCCCTGGTTCGCAAAACCTGGAATCTTGAACTTTAACCATTAAGAGAAAATAGACCAATCTAAGATTCACAAGGAACAAGGAACTGTATCTTGTTGTTCGATTGATTGGGAATCCCCCTGAAGATCCAGTGGATTTGGCTTTTGGAGAAGAGCAATTTGCAATTGATAGATGTGCAGTAGATTGTGCACTTGACCGGTAGTATATGTACGTATATTTGAGCTTAAGACTGCTTAAGGCCTCTTGGGATCCACTTCGCCTTGAAGTTTGCACTAAAAAAGGTTTACAAACATCACTGCATCACAGACAATTACATAAAATCCACGGTAATTCCAAAACTGGGGATGCTACCGAATGTTTTAGTTTTGAAACTTGGGTTAAGGGTAAATTTACGTATTGTGGATCCATTGGTCTAGAATCCGGTGGAATTCATACGTTCAGTTTACCAAAGAAGTCGTTTCTGTTTACCGAGATGATCGACGTTTATTTTTCCATGACACCATGAAATCCTGTAGATATCAGCTTATAGTAGTCTTGTTTGAATATAGCTATCACCCCTATTCGTTCTTTTCGATAGGCCTACCATATGCAGCTCAGAACTTTATGCTACAAAAGGGTTCCAGTTCTCTAATTGCAGTTAAAGGACTCTCTGTTACCATACAGTCTAAGTTTTGATTTCCCGTTTGATCCTTCTGGGAGACTGTAGAAGCTGGGCTCGTATGACTAGGCAGGGCCCAGCCTGGATCTAGGCAGACCCAGGCAGACCCAGGCAGCCCGGATACACCCGCTCTTGATTTCCTTTTGAAAATGATCCGTTTCCAATGCAAGAAATTTCCACTTGATCAACGATGCTCATTATTCGTAGTTTACCACGCTGAGCAGTGTTTGGTAACTCTTGATTCGCAAAACTGAGCAATGGATCTACAGCTACGATTGGGCTCTATCACGGACGTTTACATGGCTGCAACAGCTGTGCAGAGTTTAGCAATTATAACTCACGGATATGAACAAATGGGTTGATGAATTAATATTATATCGCTTCAAAGTTCTCTCTATTGGGGGCTAGCCTCTAGACGTAGACATGGAAATGATGTCCATACTCACCACGCTGTGCTATTTACGATAAGCTAGCTATCAAAAGTGGAGTCATCAGGTGGCTGGACTCGTTTGATTATGATCACCGTTCAATTTGAGGTTCCAGTGCTGTTTGAAAATCAGCTGGTTAAAGATATGGACCATTAACTGCACGGGTTCCTTGTCACAAAGGTCACTTTGTCTGAGTTGATTTATGTGCTGATAAATAGTTTATTACGTGACTCTATTAATAATTGATGATATGAACTGCTTCAAGGGTGGATTTAAAATTTGGTTTGATTTGATTTCCCATGGGTGTCAAGAGGTTATATCATCACTGTTATACCCCTATACAACGTGAATCAAAATAATATCAAGAATCAAATATTCTTCATATGTCAAGCCCAACCTTCTTATTAGATATGTTCACAAAAACACTTTGAAGAAAAGACACTGAAAACTCCAAGTATTCCCCATTTAAGCTAAATATGAGTCTTAATCAGGTACTATCATATCCACTAAACTCTATGCACAATGGGTTAAACCACGGGATTTGACAAACAGCTGTTCAACGTATCTTTCACCAAACCATTACTCTAGATCCCCAAGATATCAATTAATTATAAGTTTTCCCAAGATTCTGAATGTTAAGGAATTGTCTCTATTTATAACATGTTTCATCATATAAAGTTCCAATGAAACCCAAACCCGTGATCCCCACAACTTTCAAACATCAATCACAAGACATTCATTCATTCAACCGGCCTCTATATATATGATTTATTCATCCAATGTTTGTATTAATCGAGAAAGATCATCCTGATTATCAATCAAATATGTCTCAGACTTTGAATGCAAGGAAAGTATAATAACAATGAAAGGTCCTAAGTCGAATCCTAAAAATTATACAACATAAAGTCGAAATTAAGGGTTTATTATAGGTGATCTATGCTGATCAGCGGATCGAATATCATATGAGCTTGGATATATTACAATTGGTTTGAAAATCAGATTGTCATCGTGTTTCGATTTGAATTTTATCATCATCATTCCTAGTAAAGATATCAAGCTAAATGTTCGATCACAAGCCCACATGGAAATACAGGCATATGTTCTATGTCTTCCAAATATTTTCTTTTAAATTTATTGTGGGGTCAATGCTTAATTTAGGGAGGCTCAATTTATCTGTCCACTTGACCTATAATCCTTCTTAACTAACCGATAGATCCTGCAGGTTTCATGGCATCAGTACTACCTGCATTCATAGGATAGACTTATTAATATATAATCTCTGCAAAGCTGATCATGATGATGAGTCCTGCATACTATCAATTAACTTATATAATTCTTCTACTATATCCTTTTCCTTTCCATTGAGCTATACTGATGACTAAGCAGAACAGGCGAGATCATGCAGATCTGCCCCGGATTTTTATGAAATATCAAGAGTTTCAACACCATAAAACAACACTTAAAACTCATCATTTCAACTCAATTAATTTCTCATGGATACAATTCAACTTCAGTAATCTATTAGTATCGTTAATTTCCTTCTATCTCTCCTTATCGCCAAAATATCGCGTGAAAACTTCATTTTGACCCTCTGCAAATCCAGGCTCCACAAATGCCAAAACTGCCACTCACACCGGTTACAGTGGCCGAGTGGTTAAGGCGATGCCCTGCTATTTAGAGTAGCTGTTAGGCATTGGGTTCTACCTTCGCAGGTTCGAATCCTGTCTGTAACGCCATTTTTTTACTTCTTGGATTTTTCGCGGCTTAGGTAATCTTAATAAAGTGGTTCTATAATACTATCTGAACTTATAACTCATAGATTTGTTTGATGGTATTGTGGATGTGACCTCTCTAGTTAATCAGATGTGCTGTTCCCTACAAGAAGTTTATACCAGCTTATAACTCAGCTCCCATCTGGCTTGTTATGATCCAGCGAACGTCAGACAAGAGAGATTTGCCCTAGATGATGGCTGATCATTTCTGGTACCTTACCTCATCTCACAATATTTGTAAACAACAATAGAAAGGGAAACTTGTGTTGAAAATAGCTTAGCAATAGCACTGTCTATTCCATAGTTCACCACCAAACATACCTCCACTTTCAAGCAAACACCTCCATTTCTTTAAATCTCTTTATATGGCTTTTTTGTTTATAAATTTCCCGTTGTTTAGGAAACCAAAATTCGCGAAGTCATGGCCACTCCTTTGAAAAGTAAACAAAAACAAAAACAAAAACAAGCCAAGCTCAGAAAAAAAGTGATAAACAAACTTGAAACCTGTTTCATGAAGATCTGTTTCATAGCTCCCTGTAAAACAAGGTGCCCGCTGTCCAGTCAAAGCTTATTCCTAGCATCTATATATACCTAGAAGATCCAACGTTTGCTTTTCAAACATCTTAGCTACTCTTTTTTTTGACTGTTTGCAGCTTTTTCTCAACCCATTCATATCATTTTGCTTAACAATTGGTGAGCTGCTGTCAGAAATATTGAGCTATACAAAAGATCTAATAACACTTGCTTAAAGATGGCTTTAGGAAACAGAGATAGAAGAAATGGATTAGTTCTTTCTAATTCTTATAGATCTAATCAACAAAGATCATATGGTAAATTCAATAAAAAGAAGGCAAAATACAATCTGAACGATATAGTTCTGGAAATCAACAAGGACAACAAGGTAAATAACAAATCCAACAATGATTTTGATATATCCAATGATTCTTTCAAAATGAGTGATGATGAAGATGAAGAAATCAATATGGATAACGATATGATTAATGCATCAAGTGATGATGATTTTGGTGATGAACCATATAGTCGTGCTCAGATTATAAACATTGCAATTTCGGATAATGAAGATAGTGATATCTTGATGGAAAGTCCTGAAAAGCCTAAACCATCAGTGCTAAATGTCAACACGAGCACACCGGAAAAGACGCATCGCAGAAAAGAATCAAAACCTTTGCAAGATCTTTCTTCATCTCCAAAGATCAACAATGTCAGTAATATCAATCCAGATGCTTTTAGTGACAAAAGAGTCCATTTGGGACATGCTCCAAATTATCAAAGAAATAACTCTGGAGGGTTAACACAATTTAGAAACAGAAACTCTGTTAATTCAAATAGTTCTAAAAGATGGTCTTTACTATCTTTCAACAATGAAGCAGATAAGGAAAACATTTCGGTAAAGAACAAGAGATTTTCCATGGCATCTACACAATCAACATCATCAACAAAGGATAAATCTAAAAGATATTCCATGGCTTCAACCTCTTCATTGAGTGAAATTGGTAATCAAAACAATAGTTTGAACAGTAATAAAAACAAGAGATTCTCCATGGCATCAACTCATTCAGCATCTTCAGGTAATTCTTTGAAAAATGTCATTTCTAAAGTTGGTAATGTTCTGTCTTCAGTATCTGTCAGTTCAGTTGAAGATACTAGTGATTTAAATATACCATATAAAAGTTCCAAACCTGGTATTGTCGGTGAAAATCAACAACAATCCAAGAGACCAATATCATCTGCTGAAACTCCAGTTCAAGCATCATCCCCCTTACCAATGAGAACGCATAGTCATGCTAGTACATCATCTACAAATATCAATATAAATACTGCATATCATACAAGGGAAAAAGAATATGCAAATCATACATCACAACAAAACCTCCCACAATTACATCATCAACGCTCATTACAACCACCTTCATTACATGCACCAATCCAGTTACAACCACAATACTCAATGCAATCAAGAAGAAAAGAATCGGATGCATCCAGTGTGATGAGTACATCAAGTATCAAAACATCGAGATCAAGATTTAGACTGTCCTCGATATTTTCTGGTAAAAAGGCTGAAGGAAGTGCTATAAATGATAATGAATCTGTTAAATCTCTTAGAGGTAAATCATCATTTAGTGATATGAGAAAATCGGTCTTGTCAATGTCACCAAGTAAACATAATTTATTTAGATTGGCAAGAAAAGATAGTTTAAACGATTTAAACAAGAAGACAGCTCTGGATAAAACAATGATTTCATTACCTAAACCTGATACAAACTCAAGGGAAAAATTAAAGACAAGATTAAGAAACAGTTCATCAATCATCTCAATCAATTCGGTGATATCAAGACAACCAACAAATCAAGCCTCTATAACGTCACATCCACCACCATCTACTGCAACTTCCACCACTACAATGATGACATCCAATGAATATGATACCAAGCAATTATCAACATTGGTATCTTTAACAGATTATCCAGAAGTTTTAAGCTTTAAAGATTATATATCAGTTGCTGCAAGTGCAAATAATCAAGTTTTGATTAAATTTGCAGAAGCTTCATATAGTGAAGTTTATCTGTTGAAAAATTTCCAAACAAATAAGATCTTGAAGATTTTCAAAATCATTCCATTTGGTGATGGTAATTTTGAACAACCAACAATTGATAATGTTATCCAGGAGTTGAAAATCACCAAAAAATTGAGTGAAGTTGATGGATTCATTAAATTGAATGAAGCTGGTATAGTTAAAGGTAATTATCCAAGATTACTATTGAAACTTTGGGATGATTTTAATGAATTGAAAGAAAGTGCAAATTATAGACCTGAATATGATCAAGATCAAAAATATTTAATTATGGATCTTGAATATGGTGGTGTTGATCTTGAACATTTTGAAATTAACACATGGGAACAATCTTGTAAAATCTTTTGGACTATTGTTAAAACATTATCTAATGCAGAAGGTAAATTTAAATTTGAACATAGAGATTTACATTGGGGTAATATTGTTATTAAAAACAATGAATTGAAATCTAATGATGATGAAATTTCAATTGAAGATGGATTAAAGGATCTGTCTATCATTGAAGAAGACGATAATGCTAGTGCTGTATCATCTACTTCTAAAAATCATTCTGATTTGGAGGTTAAATTAATTGATTATACACTTTCTAGATTAAATGGTGATTCTCAAGATGAACAAGATGTTATATTTACAAGATTAGATCATCAAGATTTTTTTAAAGGTTGTGGAGATTATCAATTTGATATTTATAGATTTATGAGAAATGAAATTAAATCAATTCAAAAATCAACAGATGATGGTAATATTGATTGGTCATTATCAAGTTTTAAAAATAATATTTATTGGTTACATTATCTATTAGATAAATTATTAAATCATAAAAAATCAAATATTAAAACCATACCAAATAGTAAAGATGATCAATATCATAAAGATTTACAATATTTATATAAATCACTTGATCCTAAACGGAAAAAATTAAATAATGAAACCATACCAACATTTTTAAAAATAGAAGATGTTCATACAACAAAGATTAAAAATAAATCCAAAAGACAAGTTGTTTATTTCCAAGATTTCCAAAATTGTTCAGATGTTTTAAAACTAGGAGAATTTTATAATCTAATATGAACTAAAATGTATTATATAGCTTAAAGGACTTTAATTAATTTTTAATAGCTGTAGTTTGTTTAATATTTGTTTCCGGTTTAACAGGTTTTTCTAAAACTTGATCACCCGATACATTTTTATAAATGAATAATCCACCACCAATTAATGAATTTAATAAGAAAATCCATTGTGATAATCCAATCCCACCAATTGGTACACTTGGCCAACTTAATAATTTTTCTAAAAACCAAGGGAAAATATCGGTGGGGATCCAAAACACAATTGTTTTCCTATACCAAGTTCTAAATATAATCATTGGTATCCAATAACTAAATTTTAAAAATTTTGAAATTTTTGAATTTATTGAAATTTGTAAATTTGATAAATTTTTCTCTAATTCTTCAATTTTCTTATCTAATTCATCAGTCTTACGATTTAATTTCGTCCATTTGGCATATTGATCCTGTGGAGATATAGATTGTTTTTGAATATGAATATCACGTTTTTCAGATTTAATTAAATTTAATTGTTTAATTTGTGGATTTGATGAAAATTTAAGGTATAAAAGCCATACTGACTGGATGATGTTCTCTTTCCCATAATGTGAGAGTAGGGAGTTATAAGTTATCAGTGCAACGACTGAGAGTAGTAACGTATACGGTTCCATTGTGGTTTGATGTTGTATAATTGAAGAAGTATTAATATTGTGTTTGTTCAAATTATATCGTTGGCTTTTTAGTGACACTTTTGAAATTGACAGATTTAATGATTTTCGCGAAAAAATAAGTTAAAAAAAATTAAAGTATAGAAATAACAAAATCAGTGGCTGTATAAGTAAAACTAATATAGAATTTAAAGGTCAAAATGTCTGAAAACAACAGTTCTGAGGAGTTTGAGACGTGGGTGAACAATTTCTGTGGACTCTATGGCCATGATTATTTTGTGGAGGTTGCACCTGAATTTATAGAGGATGAATTCAATTTGACAGGATTATCATCAGTAGTACCATTTTATAGAGAAGCATTAGATATGATACTGGATTTTGAACCTGATAAACCTATAAGTGTTAGTGATTTGCCGCTGGTGCAGCATAGTGCTGAATTGTTGTATGGATTGATTCATTCTAGATTTATTTTGACAAAGCAAGGATTACAATTAATGGTTGATAAATATGAAAAAAAACAATTTGGTGTATGTCCCAGATATTATTGTGATGGGATGCATCTATTGCCTATAGGGAGACATGATCAACCAGGAGTGGAAACAGTAAGATTGTATTGTCCTTCATGTTTTGATTTATATTTACCAAATAGTTCAAGATATTTAAATATTGATGGAGCATTTTTCGGTACAACATTTCCAGGATTGTTTATTAAAGTTTTTAATGATATTGATAATTCTATAAAATTGAGAAATAAAAAACAATATGAATTAAAGATATTTGGGTTTAAAATTAATGAACAAAGTGCAGCAGGTGCTAGAATGAAATGGTTAAGAAAATTACCAAGAACTGAAGAAGAATTGGAAGAGTTGAAAAGATGTGAATATGAAGTAGCTGAGGATGAAGATGAAGAAGAAGATGAAGATATAGACGATGACGAAGATGTCGAGATGAAATAAAGACATGTATAATAATTCAGTGTACACTAGTAACGAGACTAAAGATATAGCTAATAATATTTAAATTACCCGTAGTGATTCAATGAGTCAAATGGATCGGTTTACCAGGTTCCCAATTCTTAATTGCATTATCTATATTCCACCAATATTTTAATCTTATAGTCTCCACGGCAGCTTGTTCATATTCACCTTGGGTAAAGAAATTTTCCAATAATTCCTCACTGGTTTCCACTCTCTCGTCATTCTCTTCTTTCAATTTCTCCAATTCCTCTTCATTGGTTACATTTTCCAACGTTTCATGGATATCCAGGATCTCAAATAGCAATTCACCATCTTTTAAACTGTACTTTTTCGATACTTCATCCTGGTGCAAATCGATACCGTTCAATTCCAGGATATGCTGGGATCTGTTCAGCGAGGACTTCAACGTGGTGTAGCCTTTATTCAACAACGAACTCTGTGAATCGTCGTATTTCAACTCTGCTACATTCGAGTCTGGGTGTAGTTGCTGCTGCAGCACTCTATATTCCTTTCTCAGCGACTTCAGGTCCACTCTAAACTTGGCCTGTCCGCTGGGGAACGTCTTGGGAAACAATTGAAACAGATTTTGCGGTGCTTTTATGCTCAAAAATCTCCTAAACATGGTTTTTTGGTGATATTTGATGGGTTTTTGTATAATTGGTTATGCTTTATTTTTCTACTTTTTATTTCCGGACTTTTCGAAATATATCACCAGGTATTAAAAACCAATAAAGCAGCCAAAATGGACATTAAACAGAAGCTAATCGTCTCGAGACCACTCTATTTGAAAGACAACGAGTGTGGCTATTGCCACCACCAAAAACCACAGGCTGAGGGCCTTTCTGTGGCGAGCTGGAGCGATTTCTACGCCAAAAGGCAGACTGATATTTCACCACCATCGATATCAATTGGATTCCAAGTCGAGAATATGACGGTTTTGCAGTACGACAAGCTGATAAACAAAGGGTTCAGACGGTCTGGGACGTTCCTGTACAAGCCAGACATGCTCAGAGGGTGTTGCCGGATGTACACGATCAGAACCAACATGGAGCTGTTTAAATTGACCAAGGAACATCGACAAACCGTGAACAAGTTCAACAAGAAGATTGGTGTTGAAAGTGGGTCTAGTGGTGATGGATACGACTTGATGAAGGAATTGGGCAAGATGGACAAACCAGAGGGAAGACTAAAGATCAAGTTTGAACCAAGTGAATTCACAAGGACAAAATATGAACTATTCACCAAGTATCAAAACTCTGTTCATGATGATCACAAGACTAGTGCCAAATCATTCAAGAGATTTCTATGTGATACACCCTTTTTGGATCCACATGCTGTGATTGAGGATGGTCAAGTGAAAAAATTCGGTGCAGTGCATCAATGTTACTACTTGGACTCTAAATTAATAGCCATTGGGTTTTTGGATATCTTACCAAGTGGGATCTCATCGATATACTTGATATACGATCCAGACTATAGAGACTTGGCATTGGGGAAAATCAGTGGATTGAAAGAATTACAATTAATGGAATCCCTGGGGTTATCATATTATTATTTAGGTTATTACATACAAGATTGTCCCAAGATGAATTATAAGGGGAAATTTGGTGGTGAATTATTAAACTTGACAGATGGTAAATATCATAAACTTGAAGATGTCAAGGATTTCATATCACAGGGGAAATTTTGTATTGTGGATGAAAATAATTCAAATGTTGTGGAAAGGGAATTTGGTGTTGATAGTGATAAATTCCAAAAAGCACAGGATTTTAGTGGGAAATGGTCAGGTGTTTCATACTCTAGTGTAAACAATTCTGTATTAATTGAAGATGCAGATGATAACGATAATCCATATGATATCCCCACCGTTATACCTGGTGTTACACCATTAGATGAATTATTTGAAAATTGGAATACTCAAAATGTTAAAATTTTAATATTTAATGATGGGATTATAAGACCTGTTATTTTCGATTTAGAACCTTCCAAAATTAAAAAAATTGTTTTGGATGTTATTAGATTGATTGGTAAAGAATTGGCTAATGATTCTATAGTGTTTATTTAAACATACATTAATCTATATAAAATCATCACCATTTTGATGGATCTGATAAAAATTCTTCAATTTCTTTACCTCTCCATTTTGAAATTTTTAATTGAATTTTCCCAAACAAGTGTTTTTTTTGCTTTGATAATTTTTTATATCTTTGTAATATAGTATCCTTTGATTCACTTTTAGACTCTTCAATATGAAATCTAACCCTTTTGGAATTTTTCGGTTTATTATATGGTAATAAATTCAATAAATCAACAACCTCAATTTGTTCCTCCTCTTCATTACATTCAACATCTTTTGGCCATTTTTTATAATGATAATTAACACTACTACTTTGAAATGCACCTCTTTCATCATATTGTTTCATCTTTGCCTCAAACACTGAGGAACTCAATGTAGGATCATAATCATTATTGTTGGTTGTATATTTAATCCTTCTTTTAGCAGTATATTGTTTCAATGGAACATCTGGTGTTTGATCACCAATATCAATTCTGAATTTATATTCATCTTTTAATCTCTTGCTTTGATAAATTGAATAAACACCAGTGGTATGAGTCCAAAGATCTAAATTTAAATTATAATTCCCCGTTGTAAAAGCATTCATGAAAACATTATAAAATTCTTCATTTGTTATATTATTCTCTCGAACAATCATTACAAAATCTTCAGATGGTTGACCTCCATAATAAACATCTAATGGAATTAATGCAATTGAAAGACCCTTGTTAAGAATCGTATGGATTTCTCTTGATTTTTGCCTTGGGGACTTACGACTAGGTTTCTTATCCTTTTGACGATTTGGTTCAATAAGATCATCAATAACACGCATCATTTGATCATCTTCATTTTCAAATTGATTATAATTATTATAATTAGTTAAATGTGTATTGAAACAAAAAGTTCCACTCTCCATTCTTTCTGAAGCTTTGAAAAATTCAATAGTTTCATCTTGTTTTGCTTCACAATCTTCAGTTTTGGCACAATCAATAAATGGACATTTACATCCTTGACAAAGTTTACCCTTGATGAAACTTTCCAATGTATCTCTATCTTTAATATAATTTTGTAATAATTCATCATTAGCTCTAGAAATCATATGACTTGATGAATCACCATCAGTAACAATCATTTCCTCAACTTCACTCCATTGAGCTTTTTGAACTTTCCCGAAAAGTTCATTTAATAAACTATATCTAAATGGTCTTGTGGAGAAAATACGGAAATATGGTTGATCTGAAATTGCAAAATTTGTTAATTTATCACCAGTAAAATAGTTCTTATCCTTTGATTTATCACAATATGATGTCCATGTTCCAGAATTATCACCAATTAAATGTTCTTCATGACTTAATCTTAAAAATCTTTTAAATTTAGCAAATATTTTGTTAGCTTCTGGTAAATATGCCATCTCGTGTAATAATCTTGTCTCCAATTCACAGGGACCTTTTAAACTTTCTAATTTTCTGTCTAAAATTTCTTGATAAGCCTTGGAATCTCTTGTAATGTGAAGATAATTAAAATCACCACAAAACATTGTTGCATTCATAGATTGGAAAAAATTAACATTTTGAAAATATTCTTTTCTCAATGCTTTTAATCTTAGGTTCCCTAATAATGCAGTTAATGAAGAATCTCTAGGTTTTAAAATTGCCATTCTTGATCTGTTAGAATTCGAAGAAGTATATTCAAAACAACAAATTTCCATTTCAACATATGATAAAGTTTCCCTTTCATCAATATTTTCTTTCCAAATTTTCAAATCTGAAAATAATTTTCTAAAACTATTAATCTTCAAATCATATCCAACATCTTTAATAATCATTGTATTATCATATGCTTTCCTAATAAAATTCCCCTGATTTGTTGTCCATGTAATATCAGGACATACATTACAAAAATTTCCATTAGTATCACCTTTAATTGTATCACCAATTTTTTTAAACCCTTTAGCAATAGCTTCATTGAATTCAGGTTCATCAATTTTAATGAACAAGCATGCAGGATTCAATGGGTCTTGATTCATATAATGTTGTGCAGCCAAGACGTTTCTTCTTTGTAATAATTTTAATTTAGATGATGGTCTAAGTAATTTTGATGTTAATTGAACATCACCAATCATACAATAGAATTTTTCCTTATACAATGATTTTTCAGATTTTATTAATGATGGGATTTGAATCTCTTGGAAACTAGCAAATGGATGATGTTCATCAAATGAATGCTTAATTTTATCTTGTTGGTTTTCTAAAATAGTTCCCTTGATACAACCTAAACTAAACTTTTGGGATGAATCCATGATATAATCAGGATTTTCAACCATGGCATACACTTTATCTTCATCTTCCTCTGGTTGTTGAGGCACTTCAGGTTCATCAATTTTAATTGGTGCAATGCTAATTGATCTATCCATTTTCTTGTACTCATTAATCCATTCAACAGTCTTATCCACTGCAATTTCAATCGTAACACCAGAAATGATACCTAATTGTGTATTATCATCATCATCAAAGATTATAAATGAACCTTTATCCTTGTTTTCTTCCCCGTAACAGCATTGTAATTGATCATAGTGTTCAGCTCTTAGAGATGGGTTCCCAAATCTCCCATCTGGTTTGAGATTCAAGACTCTAGGAGTAATTGGTTTCCCCAAAGAAGCAGCATCTTTAAATTTTGAAGTTTTAGTTGAAACTTTATCAGCTTTACCTTTGATATCACCTTGTTGAGCAGTCATTGTTTGGTTTGTATGATGATTGCAACATCAGAATTTAGGAGACCATGGTCTTTTTTTATACCTATTCTGCCCATTTTTTTCTGTTTGAAGAATCTTTGTTTTCTGTTTGGTGAAAGTTTATACATTTTTCTGTTTGTTTACATAAAACATCGCTACGGATATTCGCGGACACTAATATATTAACTAAAAACTTAATCACCAACTTCAGAAGATTCTTCACTATTCAACCTCGTTGTAAAATGTGGTGTAGTATGAATTTCATCTATAAAAACTGGAGTATTGAATGAATTCAATATATCATTATCATCATCTTCTTCCCATTCAAATTCTTCGAAAATACCATCTTCAATATCCATTTCAGAATCATATATAAATACATCATGAATTCCTCTCCAATTTGGTCCATTAGGATTTAATATTGAATCTATAACCTTTGTTTCAAATTCCCGTAGATTAATACTTTTTTTAATCGTATCGTAAAATTTTTGATTCCCCAAGAGACACTGTAATGAATCCTTGGAATGATATTGTGTTATTTGATAATCATTATATCTAATTGACCCTAATGAGTCCTTATTCTCAATGTTTTTCAAAAATAACGCTGTATGGGTTCCACCATCTATAGTTCTATATCGAACTTGGTTCATGATACAACTTTTTTGTATAATTTGATTTATATCAGTTTGATTAATCTTGAAAGATAATGTTTGTTGTTCATTAGACTTCATAGCTCTAATGTATTTCAATTTATTTTCATCGCCACCATGCAAAATTCCAGAACCAGCTTGACAAGAATCACATATAGATATTGATTCATCACCTTCAATCATTTTTAAATTGTTCATTATAGCGTCATAACTACCATATGGAACCAAATAATTTGAATGGAATTGATCATTATAAGTAAATGTTATTATTTGATCACCATTGGAATCTAAATGTTCAGTTTTCCAAACATGATAATTGTATAATTTATCAATTTTGGAGAGAATTAATTCAATAATCTTGTAACTAAGTGAAGCATCACCAATAGCTATGATTTTCTGATTTTTCCCACCAGGTTTACAATAATCAATGACATTATAACAAACATTTGATTCATTAACATTCTCCATAACACCACGATTTGACCTTTGAGTCTGTTTAAACTCCACAAATATTGGCCATTCTTGTAAAAACTCATTCAATTGTCTAGTACGATCTTCATCAAATTCACCGGTTTCAATTTGTTTCTTGATCATTCTATATTGACTTGTTATACTTTCATCAAATTTCCATAAAGATTGTAAATGATGATTTGAATATCCATAGTCATTCGTAGAATAAAGATATTGTTCTTTAGTCACAATGAAACTCTGATGATTCATCAAGGGAACTCTTGAAGTTATCATATTGGCAACCTCTAAATGTGTCAAATCACCACCCTTCAAAACAAGCAGCATATTTGATGGCTCAACAACTATAACTTCAAGACATAGCTCTTCACCACTGGGATCTCCAAGATCATCATCCTCGTATGAGCTGAAACTCTGTGAGGCATCCTCAGCTAATTTTCCCTGGAAAGAACCAGCATATGAGACAATTGCATTATCTAGAAAAGCCGTGTCTATACCTCTACACCGTAAGCAAATCTCTTTGCTTTGTAAAAACCGTGAAAGTAGCACTTTTGTATGCACATCTCTCAGTTCCTCTTTGATCTTGAACAAGATTAGTGAATCTGTTCCATGGCACAATTGATGAGCTTTGACTTTCAATTGTGATGATGGATGTCTTGAAACAGCACTGTGCAATTGCTTAGTGTTTAAAGGTGTGAATGAGATAACCTGGACAAAGTTATCATCAGAAATCCTTTTCGAAGTCTGGTAAATAGAGACGCTCTCGTGTGATCCTATATCAGGTTCAAACATGGTTGGTTACTTATCTACATCATTTTGAGCTGTTTTAACTTGGTATTTGCTGGTGGTTATATATACTAGAAACAGCATAAAAGAACTCAAATGGTAGAGATATGGATATTCAAAAACATATTCATATTCATATTCAGTACTCAATATTAACTCTATGCTGTTAAATTAACCATTCATATTTGATCACGAATATGTATACAGAATAACGAATTGCTCTCTGACTCATTGGCTGACCGCTAGGCGGGGCTGGGTAGACTCTCTAGGCAGAGCTAGGCAGAACCCTAGGCAGAGACCCTAGGCAGAGCTAGGCAGAGACTCTAGGCAGGGCGTGCCCGGACCGCGGGGTCAGTCAGCCTGTGGCCTCTACCGGCTTTATGAGCTCACTTCTCCTTATCAGATACGTCTCGAGACAAGTATATAAAGGTGATATTTCCCACCCCTTTTCAAGTTTATATTATATCTTTACCGATTCTGTATTGAATTAACTATAACTAAAACTACTACAACAACGACAACATGACTAGAACTCAAAAATGGACCTATCATGAGAAAAGAGCTGAACCTCATATGTTTACCCATAATGGACATCCAGATCAAAATCCTCAACATACTAAAAAAAATGGTGCAGGTAAGGGAAATTGGGGTGCACCAGGTGATGAAATTAATGATTTAATTGATGATGGTGAAATCCCTCCTGTTTTCAACAAGACTAGACGTGGTTCAAATTCTTCTGCTCATGAAGTGAAATTTGATGCTATTCAACATGAATATGATCATATTGATGAAGATGATGAAGAAGATGATTATGAAGATGAAGTTGAAAATGTTGATGATGGTGATGAATCGAAATGATTATGAATTGAAATGAATTGATGAAGGCTGCATTATACTATGCATATGATAGAGATGTTATTAGTATGAATGAATATATTGTACTGGGAAATTGGAATTGTAGTTCGTTTACCCCGGAATTTTCAATTGACAGCAAATATCGTATCATCCATTACGTAATCCCGGCTACACCGCTTATGTAAGCAAAATCCATTATACTATCTAATTCCCAAGTGTTTTTTCCAATTCATGCTTTACACCTTTTTTCTTTTGTCTTTCAACATAAAGATCATAATGATCTGCAATTCTCTTATTAATCCCATTATGATTTAAATATCCAAATTCAAATGTATCAAATGAATCAAATTGAGTATCATCATTAATTAAATAACATTTATGAATGTTAAATCCTTCTAATCCCAATCCCTTTTCAACAACACCAATAATTACATCATCAACGTATTTACATTGTAAGACACAAAGTGCTCTTTGTATCAAATCCATAACAGTTGGTTCAATTCCATCTAAATAAATACCAACAAGAATTTTCAAACCGGCTCCTTTACATGAATCAGCTAATTTACGAATTTTTTGTAAGAATTCGATATGATATGGATTGAATAAATCAAATGAACCTTGAATATAAATATATCCAGATTCATTTTTAACACTATTGAATAAGGCATGTTCTTTAGCGAAATAATCATCTTCTGTTAAATACCATACTCCATTATATAAAGTCTTACCATCTGAACCACTAGCAAAATTTCTAATCAATTCTAAATTTTCATCCAATGCAGATTTAACATTACGAATATAATGTTCCTTAGTTGGATGTAAAATTCTATCAATTAAATCTGTTGTACTAACACCATTTGTTCTTTTAACTAATTTTAATCTCCCTGCTTCCCGAACAATACCATAACAATCATTCCCATCACTATCAGTAGTTATATCATCACCATGAACAATATATTTACACTGGTATGAATCCATCCATTCAGGTTGTGAAACATATGGAGCATTTATAATTGTCTTTGTTGTCCATTTATTAGCATCAATAGTAAATTCACGTTCTTTTAAAGTCATCACCGTGGGGCCTTTGTTAATTGCTATCTCTTCATCTGAGTGAATACCGATAAATAATTCTGAACCTAGTTGTTTTGCTTGTAATATAGCATTTGCATGTCCTAAAATTTGTTAACATATCATTCTTCATTCTTCATAGATCCTAACTCACCATGATGGAAGAAATCGAAACATCCATCAATCCAGATTCTATCCTCTATGAGATCTTTGGTCATGGTTGTTGGCTATGTATTTTGTATTGAAAAGGGTTACAATGTTAAACGTGTTGATGTTTATGTTTTGACGATATAGATGTATTCCGACCTGATCAGAATTTTGAATTCCGGGAAAGTCTATATTAAAACACGTAAAAAGATTTAAAATTACAATTGAACGAAATTAAGAGACTTTTGAGATCACTAGATTTGTTATTTATCTAGTTACATACTGTATTTCTCTTATATCAAACCATCTATTTAGCCGCCGTTATGCTTTTCAGGTCTTCAGAATGCTTTTATCAACATCAAAGTCATTATTTAAAAGCACATTATGAGTTTGAAGTTCCTGATTACGCTGAAAACAAGTTTATTATTGCATCATTGCCATATTGTAAAGTGGGTATATAGATAACACGATAATTGAAGAAACACTAACATTAAGAGATCTATTATAACATTAGCATTAATGATACAAAATTGAATACTTGTTCCAGTTTATGTGAATATCTCATGAATTGTTTGGAGAATAGCAAAGTGAGTTGGATATTTTGATATATAGCTTAATATTAACAAAAAAAAGTTCTGGGTTGAGCGGTTTTATAAATTGGAAGCACAACATGATAATAACGATACATTTGTCATATCGATGCAGGATCAATTGATGAATCATTCAGTATTGACCAGGTTTGGAGGTGATTCCAGGTTTATCCAGTTATCCCATATGAAGCTTGTGATTGAGATACACGCATTTGAACCAACACCACAGATTATAAGCACATTGTTACAATACCTTCATTCATCAATCTTAATAACCAATTTAGAATTAGAAATGCCCTTTGTATTCAATTTTGAAACAAGAAAGAAATTCCATGATAGTTTCCAATACCTAAGCTCAATCTCTAATTCATTAACAAATTCTGAGAAATTAATTGACAAATCGTTGGCTATAATTCAATCTTCATCACAATCATCTGCAAAATATCTCTATAGAGTATCTCATGACCCAAAATATAGGAAAAACCAGGGGAAAACATTCAAGGGAAGAGGTCCCCAGTACACAAGTATCCTTTTGGACACCAAAGAGATCACATTCAATCAACAAGACCAATTCAACCCCTTAAGCTGATTTATACTTATATTGCAAATTTACCAATTCTTCAATATTACCATCAAACTTCAAGATCCAATGCATCAACACAATAGAGCTAATACAAGCCACAAATGGGAATCCGTACAATATATTCAAGCTTAACAAACCTTTATCATATCTTTGTAGTATTGCACCAATGGAAACACTTAAATTAAACATGTTGAATACCCAGGGATTGAAAACAATTTGTAATGACTGCACCAAAGGTGATTCGAATGATTTGAAATTGATAATATGAAGATATCTTAACCTTATAACACTAAGCACTATACCAACAATACTCAAGAAACTTGCAAGACTATTTTCTCTAAAAAATTTCAAATGGATAAATAATGGTAATGGGATTATGAAAACAATTGAAAAAATATTAATATACTTCTTATTCGTCTGGAAATTGTCCAATTTCACTAGTTCCAAAAGCTCTAATTGCTCATCCTCGTCTAATGGCATGTCATCCTGTGCAACGTTGTTTATTCTCTGTACTGATTGTCTCAAACGTGGCATATTTGGTTATTTTCTGCTTATATAGTAACAGGTCAAAATGATCTCGGGGAAAAAAAGATACACAAATCCACCAAACTTTAAAAGAATCAACAACTTCAATGACACCATTAAAACTTCATTTTAAGCAAATAAAGGGCAGTCCTATAACTACAATTTTCCTTCATGGATTCCTCGGGTCTCATAAGAATTTCACCAAGATATCAAGAGATTTAAACAAATCATTAGGTCATACAACATATTCACTAGATCTAAGAAATCATGGACAAACTAATCAAACACCAAATGAAATGTCATATAATCTTATGAGTGCTGATTTAACAAAATTCATTAAAGATCATCAATTATCAAAAGTCAACTTGGTCGGGTATTCTATGGGTGCAAAGGCATCAATGTTAACCACTTTAAATAATCCAGAATTGATTGAGACGTTAATATGTCTAGATAATGCACCAATAATTAATGATATAGGACCATTATTCCCATATTATATTAAAAAGATGAAAGAATTTAAGAATTGGTCAAATGGGAAATTATCACAAGGTTGGGATAAAAAAATTTGGAAAAAAGAGGGATTACCAGTTTTCAAAAATATGATTAATGATAATATGATGAGTATGTATCTTTTCGATTCTTTCCAATTCCATGAGGGAAAAATTAGTTGTAAAATACCTTTGGATTCTATTGATGAATCATGGTTTAAGATGTTGGGATCTTGGGATTATCAAGGTGAGAGTGTTAATACAAGAAGTTTATTTATTAAAGCTGAAGAAAGTGATTATGTTAATGATGATGGTATAATTGCTATAAATAATTTATTCCCTCAAAATATTGGAATAAAGACAATACCAGGTACACATGATCAAGTTTTAGCAAATCATAGTGGTACAATTTATAAATTGATTCATGATACACTTAAAAATACTAATACAATATAGATATAATTGATGATGTTATTTATTTAAATATCATAAACCTGTAAAAAAACCACAAAAAAAAATAAACATAAAAAGAATAAAACGTCACTATGTACTAGTAAATTGAATAAAAAATAAAAACTATGATAAAACTCCCAGCTATATAGCTTTTGAAATTGGGTATAATATAAAAAAAGCTTTGATAAATATAAAAAAAAACCATTTTTTGAAAATCAAGTTGGCAATATTTTGTTGTATTGGTATAAAAAAGAATGTAATAATCAAATATTATTGAGATTAATTGAATGAATGGGTTAGCAATCTATGCACTTTGTTTTTTTTATTTCTTCAACTCCATCCTAATGAATTTTGAGCTGCAACAGGTGCTGAAATCTTTGGAACATAATTATCAACTTGTTGCATTTCTGAATGACTTTGACGTGAAAATTGTCCTTGACTTCCTCTTGATGAATTATAATATTGTGATGCATCAGATGATGAAGGTAAACGAACACCTGCACCATATTGAACAGGATCAAATGATTCTTGTGATCCATTAGATTGTGACATTGGTAAAATTGAATTAGCACGTGAATCCAATACAATACGTTTCTTATTAACGAAAAATCTAACAGCTAATACTAATAATGACATGTAAACTGTACCACCAACAACTGAACCAATTGTAATACCTGCAAGACGTCCTTTACCTTGACCTGATGAATTTGGTGAAGCATCTGAACTATATTCCATTGAACCTGAATTAACATCATTTGAATCATTTGAATTACCTGAATTTGAATCACCTGATGATGATGAAGCACCACCTTGTAATCTTGATAATAATCCAGTTAATGGAATTGATGGATCAATTAATGAAGCTAAAGCTTGTGATGTAGCATCATCATTTTTATAAATATCTGATGTACTGTTCAAAATGTATTTTTGTAAATCTTTAATTGAAGAACTTGGGAAATAAACTTCTGCAACGGTAATAATATAACCAACTTCTGAAGTGGACATTGGAACCAATTGTAAAACTGAACTGTTGAAACCTTTACCATTGAATGGATTGTTTAAAACTTGTGGTAAATATTCAAAGATTTGAGCACTTGCCAATGAGTTTTGAACAACAAATGGATAATTCCATGCTTTTTTGAAACCAATGGTAATCAATTCATAATTTTTTGGTGCATCTTGAATAGAATCTGGAGCAATAGCTTTTGGCAAAGAAGAAGTAGCTGTTGTAGTTTGAGATGTAGCACTTGATGATTGCTTAGTGTTATGAGAAGTAGAAGCAGCAGCTGTAACTAATGTGGTTGGTAACCAATTAGATGTTGAAGCTGGTTGAGTATTACTTGGAGCCACTGAAGCTGAAGAAGCAGATTGATATGGAGCTGCACTTGGAGCTGCTGATGATGCAACAACAGCATCTGATGAAGCAATTGGAACTGATGAAGATGGTAGTGCAGATGCGATAGCTGATTCACTTGATGCACCCACTTGGGCAAATGATGATGATGATGGTTGAACAATTGAACTTGATGGTTGTGAAGATACAACTGGAACAATTGATGAAGATGAAAGAATTGCATAGATAGATGATGATTGAGCGCTTTCTTCAGCAGCGGAAGATGAAGCCAACAATGTACTTTCAGTTGAAGCTGAAGCTAATGAAGCTGAGCTTTGTAATTCAGCAGATGTACTAGAAACAGCAGCAGAAGTTGATGAAACGACAGCAGCTGTGGTACTTTCAGAAGAAGGTTGCAAAATGGCTGAAGATGATGAAGCAGCGACAGTGCTTGACACAGACTCTGCAGTCTCAGAAGATGAAGCCACGATAGCACTTGAAGCAGATGCAGCTGATACAGATTCAGAAGAAGCAACAACAGCACTTGATGAAGCAGGTTGAACAACGCTTGAAGCAACAACAGCACTTGACGAAGCAGGTTGAACAACGCTTGATGAAGCAGACTCAATAGCACTTGATAAAGCAGGTTGAACACTTGATGAAGCAGGCTCGATAGCACTAGATGAATACTCAACAGCACTTGATGAAGCAGCTTGAACGGCACTTGATGTAGCAGACTCAACAGCAATGATTGATGAAGATGATGCAGCAACTTCAGATGCACTTGAAGCTAAAGTAGCCTGAGAATATGCAGATGATGAGCTTAATCCTTCAAAAGAGACTGATGGTTGAACACTAGTAGCAGAAGCTTGAGATGTAGATGAAATTGGAGAGCTAGCATATGGAGATGTAGATGATGGAATAGCTGATGAAGTTGAGCCCAAATATTCAGCTGATGAAGATGATGGGCTTGGTGAAGGTCCAATAAAAGCTGCAGATGATGATGAGGTTTCCGAAGTAAAAGAAATTGCTGATGAAGAGTAAGCATCCGAAGCTGTTAATCCACTTGCAGTTGATGAAGTACCAGTTTGTGATTCAGTAGTTGATGAGACACCGGCTTGAGTTTCAGTAGCCGATGAAGAGGATGATGGATAAGGACCAATGAATGCTGATGATGATGCTGAATCTGTTAAATCTGAAGCTAATGATGATACTGCTGATGCCAAAGGTTCTGAAGATGTTGATGAAGATTCCACTGGACTGATTGATGATGATAATTGTGGTCCAATGAATGAGCTTGAAGATGTATCAGTTGTACCTGTTTCAGTGGATCCAGTTGAAGTTGATGATGATTGACCAGCTGCAAGTGAACCTGAAGCAGATGTTGCTGTTGGAACTTGACTTGAAGGATTGACCAGTGATGAGAAGAATGATTGAGCACCATCTTGTGAAGTGTTTGTTTCAGATGAAGCAGTGGTTGAAGCAGTTGCTGAAGCAGTTGTTGAACCATTTGGTGATTCAGTAGCTGAATCACTTGCAGCAGTTACAGATCCACTTGATGCTGTTTCACTGGCAGTGGTGGAATCAGTAGATTGTTCAGCTGAAACACGTAACGGAGGTGTACTTGAACTCACTTGACTTGAAGCAGCATCAGCTGTTTCAGCAGTTGAAGTTTTGGATTCAGAAGCTTCTGTCTCACTAGCAGCAGCAGCAGCACTAGTAGTTGATTCAGTACCAGTTTCAGATGCCTTGGTAGAAGTTTCACTGTCTGGATTAGCAATGGAAGAGAACCAAGATTCAACACCATTTTGTGAAGCTGTAGTTGATTCCTGTGCAGATGTGGTACCAGTGCTTTCGGTTGGTGGAGTAGTTGTTGATTCGCCTTTAGCAGAAGCACTTGGACTAGTTGTATCATCTTGCGAAGTTGATTCAGTAGTAGCTTGAGTTGAAGATTCTGCGGCAGCAGTTGCTGAGTCAGTTGTTGTATTGCTTGAAGTAGTCTCTTCAGTAGAACTTGGACTTGTGGTGGTTTCTTCAGTGGAACTTGGACTTGTAGATGCAGCTGCACCAGCAGCACTTGAAGCAGTTGGTGAAGAAGTTGTTGTGGCCTCAGTTGAACTTGTACCTGTTGGTGTTGATGTTGTTGATTGAGCAAAAGCAGAACTGGCTGGATCAAATAATGACTGTAAGAATCCCTCAGTGGTGGACTCTGATGATGATTGAGCTCTATTCACTTGTTGATCTGCTGAAGATGATTCTGCTGTTGTTGTATCTTGAGTTGCAGGTGAAGAAGTTGGTTGTTCACTGGTGGTGCTTGGTTGCTCATCAGTGGTACCTTCTTGTGCTGGAGACGAGGTTGGTTGTTCACTGGTTGTATCTTGGTTTGTTGAAGAAGCAACTTGTTCACTTGTGGTGGTTGGTGTAGTAGAAGAAGGAGTTGGTTGTTCACTTGTAGTGGTTGATTGTTCATTGGTTGTTCCTTCTTGAGCTGCAGATGTTGTAGATTGTTGCTCACTCGTAGTGGTTGGATCCTGAGCTGGTGATGAACTAGCTGGTTGCTCACTTGTAGTCTCTTGTGGAGCTGTTGAACTAGCTGATTGCTCACTTGTAGTCTCTTGTGGAGCTGTTGAACTAGCTGGTTGCTCACTTGTTGTATCTTCAGTGCTTGGTGAACCCCATGCAGAATCACTTGAAGGAGTTGTTTGATCAGAGCTCGTTGTATCCTGGTTCAAAACACTTGAAGAAGGTTGAACGGCTTGTGTTGTTGAAGAAGGTTGAGTTGAGCTTGAGGCAGCATCAGTAGTACTATCACTTGAACCAAAATAATTAACAGAACTTGGAGCAACAACAGGGTTTGAACTTGATGATGAAGCCCATGGATTATTGTTTTCACTTGATGATGAACCCCATATATTGTTATTACCTTGACTTGTTGAAGACACGGTATTGTTTGAAGCACCAAAATTCTTTAACCAATCGAAATTCAAAGGACTAGCTTCAACTGACTGCAAAATCAATAGCAATGTGATATATTTCAGTTGCATTTTGGCTTTGATTTATAGATATGACACGTTAAAACACAACTCGATTTTGATAATTAGAGACACCAATAAATATTGAATAAAAGAAAGACTGGAGTGAGAGTATATTGAGTTCTTGCAAAAAGAGTGTGATTGTGCTTTTGGATTGATGTAAACGAATGTAGAGTAGTTTGTGATTGACTTGTTGATACCACTGCCGTTTGATTTGATACGGTAGGGGATCTCTTATTGATATCCTTTCTTCTCTCTAGATCTTGAGATCTAACAATAGGAGTAAAACGTAAGATTATCTCCAAGCGGTGAGAGAGGGCAAAGAAATGAGGAGTGAGTGAGTTTGCTTAGCCGCCCTGACTAGCAAGAGTTGATGATGGGTATCAAGGGTATCTTAGTGTTGTTTGAAGGCAAAAGAGTTCAATTCAACAGTGTTGATGTTGTCAATTTGTTTTGTTTTTTTTGAGGATTGGAATGTAAAAATCTCTGGAATTGGAATTTTTGTCTGCCGAAAGGGGTAATTTCCTATTCGGGGGCTGCTGTCACTTTTGGCGTAAAGTTTAAATTTGGTGTATAACTTATAAGTGAGAATACAGGTATGTTATATGTGAAAGTGTGTGTAAGAATAAGTAATACATCTACACCCTCTCGATCTAATAGATTATCGCCTAATCCCAGTCACCACTCTATCCCTTCTTTCAAGTTCCAATCAGCTCATCCAATGGTCAATCGCGAATCGTGAACCGCTTCTGGTTTTCCACTTTTTCACTTTTCCCTCCTTCAGTGCCTAAAATTCTTCACCGAAACAGTCTAGAACAACGCCAAAATCGAGTTCGAGGTTCGAGGCAGAGATGGCTAAAATGGATGGTGAAGGGTAAATCAAATACGATTAGTACGCGTGAGCCATAAAACACCACTACAATACACAAACATCTCGACTCCAATACCTTAATTTTCCACTGGGATCGCTTGTCTAGGATTGATCTAAAGTTTAGCAACCAATCCTCATCCATACAAAAGCACAAACCTCAAAAAAACAGCCCAAATCTGGCCGGAAGATTTTCCCAAAAAAGATTTGCGCAACGCGCGCGAAAAAGGAAAAATTACGAATCGCTGGATTCCCCAATGGGGTAATTTGCGAAGATGTAAAACTATATTACGTAATCTATATAATATCTCCAATCTTTACATTATTATCAACTTTTAATGCTTCTTTCCAAAACTTGTTCAAGTGTCTTGTCCCGCTATCACAAGCGATAATCACTATATTCTTACCTGAGTCTTGAAGAAATTCCTGTTGAACAATTTTCAATGCCGCAACGGCGTTAATAGCCGTTGAAGACCCAATGAAAATCCCATCATTAACACTTAGGTATTTTGCCATCTTGATGGCTTGTTCGTCTTTCACTCTAATTGATCCATCAATGTAATCTTCACCTTGTTCGAAATTGTGCGTTATACGGTTCAATCCTATTCCTTCCACAATAGTATCAACTTGATGTCTTCTTCTTGTTCCTTCTTTCTCTTCACTTGTATACATGACACCATAATTGATTCTATTGAAAAATCCACTCCCTTGAGGATCTGCCAGCAATGTAGTTATTTTTGATGATTTTTCCTTTAAATATTTAGAAACACCTGCAATGGTACCACCTGTACCGCAACCAGCTATAAAATAATCAATTTTCCCTTGTAATTGTTTATAAATCTCTGGACCCGTTGTGGTAAAGTGAATTCTCCAATTAACATCATTTTCAAATTGATCTGCAAATACACCATCGTTTTTTAAACTTGCATATTTAGCACTATTAACGTATTGACTTGGATCCACAATTGAAGCAGGTTTAACTTTAACAATATCCACTCCTAAAGTTTCAAATAAAGCTAGTTTATCAGGAGATGTATCATCAGGTAAATGGATTTCCGATTTGTAACCAAGTGAATTAGCAACTGTTCCTATACTTATCCCAGTTGAACCAGATGTACCTTCATATATATATCCACCTTTCTCTAATTCTCCTTTACTTGATTTATCCTTGATTATTGCCAATGCAACACGATCTTTAGCTGACCCCCCAGGGTTCATATACTCTAATTTGGCATAGATATTACATCCAGTAGCTTCTGAAAGTGATTTAATCAAAATCATTGGAGTATTCCCGATTAATCCCTCCACACCAACCTGTGGAGGTGGTAATTTAGTCAACTTTGAAGAGTTGTATATCTTGATTACTTGACTCAAACTCCATATCAGTCCTATAGTCGTAGCACCTACTGCACTGATCTCCTTCCATGTGAATTGTGCCATTGTTGTAGACTCACAAGGTTGAATATATTCAAAAACATCTATACATGTCAAATATTTTCAAAATAGTGTATCGCTCTTACGTAATCACAGAGCATTTCCAATAAACTTTGAAACTTGACCGTTTTGGGCTCAAATTGGTTCGTTTGAAAGGTGAAAGAGTCAAGATTATTTATAGAATAGCACAAATAGACACTCACAATCTATTTAATCCTTATCTCACCACATAAAGCTTATTATCAACATCACTGGTGTCCGGATGTGAGCGATCACCGTTTCCGTTTTTTTGACGTGAAAACGAAAACAATCACATTGTCAACTCAAGGGTTTACAGAGAAAATAAACATTGCATTGTTGCTGTTTGGCGCTGTTTTGCACTTCAAAAAGGATCTGATAAAACTGATAACGCTTACTTCGGAAAGCTGCGGACTCGTGAGAAAGTGATTATTTGGTTCAATTGCACTGTTTCTGTTGCCACAATAGCTGTTTGTATTTGGTGGGGATAATCTATTTAGATTGTACATTGACAAACCGCGGAAGAGCGTTTAAACGAGATCGGTTAACCTGGTTATAAACATCAGGGACCCCATGAATTTGCTGAGAAGTGTGCTATTAGATGCAAAGCAAAGGATCATACTACATCAAGAATTCAAACACTGATTCATTATGAGTGGAAACGACCCAAACCCGCCGGTCATTAATGACAACGATGAGAGCAAAACGAAGAAATACTCCGTCAAGTTCAAAAGATCAAGATCGACCAGGGCATGTGAAGTGTGTCATAGTAGGAAAGTTCGTTGTGATGCCATGATTCATATTCCATGTACAAACTGTTTGACATTTGGGTGTGAATGTAAATTTCCTGAACCGAAAGTGAGGAAGAATGCCAAAAAGAATAAAATCACCAAGCCAGCTCCAGTTAAAAAAGAAGATGAAACTCCCCAAGATATTCCCAATGATGCTCCAAATGAAGATAATCAATCACCATCCACTACACAAATACCTCTTTCAAACATAACGAATGCTAGTTCTTCATCTGTTCCTTCATCATCCACAAAGAAGAAAAATGAACCAGTAGCTGCTGTTTCTGCTCAAAGTGCTAAAATTGATCAATCAAAATTTTCACAAGCTTTTAGTTCGGTCTCTTTTATTGGAACATCATCAGCTGCTAATTTATTAACAGATCATTCATACACTTCAAGTCATCGAATCATCAAAGATGAATTTGTACCACCTGAATTGCAAAAAATCATCAAAATGACAAGAACTGGTCTTGATACTGTACAAATGGAAATTTTAAGAGTTCGTGGAGCATTTTTATTACCAGAAAAACAACTTTGTGATGATTTAATCAACACTTTTTTCGAAAAAGTATATCCATCTGAACCGATTTTAGATAAAGAAAAATTTCTCAAGGAATATAAGGATGGTACATTATCAATATTCTTACTACAAGCTACGCTTCTTGCAGCGTCAAGAGTTTCTGATCATCCAAGTCTTTTCGATGCAGAAGGTTCGAATTATTTGGCAAGTTGTACTTTTTATCAAAGAGCAAAGGCATTGTATGATGCAAATTATGAAAGAGATCCATTAACTGTGGTGCAATCATTAGCTTTATTTAACAAGTTTTGGGAAGGATTAGATGACATTTTGGGGAATTCATATTATTGGACCAGAGTAGCAATCACAATTGCTCATGGATATGGGTTCCATAGATCACTAAATGAAGCTGTGCTCACTTCAAAGGAGAAATCCGTGTGGAAAATCCTGTGGTGGAATTTATATATCAAGGATATATCATCCTCTGTTGCCTTTGGAAGACCAAATGTTATACACTTGGAAGATTGTGATGTTGAAA
This sequence comes from Hansenula lynferdii, assembly GCA_030582155.1. Lineage (NCBI taxonomy): Eukaryota > Fungi > Ascomycota > Saccharomycetes > Phaffomycetales > Wickerhamomycetaceae > Hansenula > Hansenula lynferdii. The sequence goes on along the minus strand of JAKTWT010000126.1, from coordinate 21,366 downwards.
TGGTTAAACCTGAAGATTTACCAAATGACCTATCATGGGCTGATAAACAAGCATTCATTCAACTAATCAAATTATCTGAAATCATGTCCATTGTACTTCAAGAACAATATAGTGCCAAGGCTGAAAGACTAAGACATCGTGAAAATTGGGTTATAACTCATTGTGATATGTTGATGTCTGCATGGAGGAACAATTTACCACAAGAATTACAATATTCACCAAATAAGAAATTCAATATGAATGTAAATTGTTTGAATTTATATTATTACAGTGCTGTGTGTCTTGTTCATCGTTCCAATATGGTGAGAACCGCAACGTTGAATGGTAAAAGTTATCCATCGGAAGGTATAGTGTTCCAAGCTTCAAGAATAATTGCAGATATCGCAGCAAAGATGCTTAAATATAATCAAGTTAGATATAGTGCTGCAATGATTATCCCAACTTTTTTCATTGCATCAATGACATTTATATGTCATTTGGAATCACCAAATAAAACCATTGCTAGAACTGCAAGATTAGGATATGAAGTGTTATTCAAGGCATTGGAATCTATTGGTAAAAACTATTTCATTGCCATTGTAGTGGCTCATAATATGAAAAAATTGGCAAATGATAGTAAAGCTAGAGAAAACATGTTGAGTCATTTAGCTAGAAGAACTGCTAATGATGGTGAAAGAAGTCGAGTTAATTCAATGCAAATCAATCCAAATAATTTCCCCGTTAAGCCACTGAATGGTAAAGATGATGAAGAAGGGTCAGCACAATCCATCAAGACATCTATCCAAGGTGAACAAGTGGAAATTGAAAGACCTCCACCAGAAGGACCTCATGGACCTTCATATCATTACGATTCCAAACCTACTCCACAACCAACTCCACAACCAAACTTATCAAGTTATATCCAACCAACAGGGTATACAAATGCTAACACTCCACAACCAGGAAATTCCGTTACAAATGCTCTTGAATTCCCAGATTTATACCTATTCACAAACACATTACCCTCAAGCTCATGGAATAATTTCACACCAGCTGAATTGTTTCCAACATCTAAAAATCAAACAAATGATGTTGATATGACTTCTTCTGCTACAAACACCGCACAACATCCTCATTACCATCCACAAAACCAAGTCAACCAGGCACGTTCAAATTCCTCCTCCGAGTCAATGAATAATAGTAATAAATCACCTACTGATTTATTTGATGATATTCATGTTGATGGATTTGATCCAAATGGAGTTGATGTTAATTTACATGAATTTGATTTTCAAAATTTTAACAATTCTATATCATTACAAAATATTGCTTCTATTAATGATTTTTTCAATCCTCAAACCAATGAAGGTCAACATTTCTGAAATGTGTCTTGTTTTTACGTCTTACGAATCTGTTTTTATATAGTGGTTAAATACTGATATGTTTATTTTATCTATTTCTTTGTTTTCTTTTTAAACATTGATCCAATCCCCTTGGATTTTTGTGATTCTTTCTTTAAATTCTTCATTGTTTCTTCTCTTCTTAATCTCTGTGTATGACCTACTAAATTTTCCACCACACTTTCAAAAGTAGCATTATCATTCAATAAACTTTTTTCTTCATTCTCCCAAACGGACAAAAGTCTTTCTAATTCCAAAATCTGTTCTTTATAATTCTGACTCAATCTTTCTAATTCCTCTTCATCCAATGATTCCAACTCTTCATCTTCTTTCACCAACGCTTGAAACTCATTCAACATTGAATCACAACCATCTTTATACCTCTTTACATCTTCTCCACTCAGTTTCAATTCTTTAAGCAATGGGATCTTATAACTAGAACCATCATCCAAATTTTTCCTCCTCGTAACATTCTTCTCAGGGTCTTCGATGTTTAAAGTAACAAGTAACTGTCTTCGTAGTGAACTTTTCTTCCAACTATATGGTTTAAGATATGGTAATGCTGTTAATCTTTCTAATAATAACTCTGAACGTTCATTTAGAACATCTGTTTTCTGTGGGACTGGGAATTGTTGAACATTATCAGGGAATGACTGAGTTAATAGCTCATTAACTCTATTTTGGAACGCTATTGGATCCTGTGTTAATTCTTGTGGTAATTGTGTATAATTCTGTCTTGTTATTGGTTCGTCCGGTATTATTGGTTCATTTGTCTCTGGTGGTTGTTCGAAATCGTCAAAAGATGCGTCTGAAAAGGCACCAAAGTCGTCATCTTCGTCCTCTTCATCTTCTTTGGTTTCTTTCTCTTCATTTTGTTCCAGATCATCTCTTGATCCATTGACAGGATTCTTTGAGACATCACCCAAATCGCCTTTTAATTCCCCCACGCTCAATGTTTCAACTTCTTCTCCCAAATCTTTGATATTCTCTTCACTCATTTTAACCAAAAACTATTCTTATTTCCTTCACTAAAACGTTCTTCAATTCTCCAGTCATCGCCTTGTTTTCATCTCTGTGTCGTTTGGCTTCTCGAGCGTTTCATTTGCGAAATTCGCGGGTTTTCTACATTTCTCTTGCAAATACGAATTATTTTATTGTATCATCATGATTCATAGTCTATATGAAGTTGGTTTTGTTTTTTGTTTTTAGCTTACTCACGTAGCTCTAGTTCAGGACGTTGTTGAGTTCTCTTCTTGACACCTGAAGCTGCTTGTTTTTCAAATTTGGTTGCATCTTTTAAATCACGACCGGCATTATCCAAATCTTTAACTTTATAAACACGAACTAACCAATTTTCAGAAGTGAATGCCTCTTCGACAATGTTTAAATCAACAGGTTGTGAGATCTTTTGGTTACGAACTCTATCAACGGCTTGTCTTCCTTGGAAAACATCGGTGAATCTATAGTATGATAATTTGTACATCAATGAATTCTTCATTGTTTCAGTTGCCTCATCATCAACTCTATATTCACCTCTTTCTGTGAAGAAATTTCTCTCCTTCACTTCATCAGGCCATATACCTTCAGCGATACGAACCATCCATAAGAATTTATTCATATCATCACCGGAATAACCTAATAACCCACCAAAGATCACCAATATATAATCCACATCGTGTTGTCTCAAGATTTGATAAGAAACATCTTCATTGGAGCACATGGCTTTACCCACAGTGGCAATATGTGTGTTATTCCAAGTGTTATTATCCACAAGAGTGGTACGATCAGCCATACCACCAATTTGATAACCATAATCCCACCATGACATAACTCTAGCATCTTCAGCGGTGTTCATACGTAACCAATAATAAGCTTCACGATAATCATCAATCAACAATGATCCACCATCTGGAGTTCTTGATGAAAGAACCACTGATGGAGATGAATAAGCATTTGAAGTGACCCATGTACAGTGATAAACAAATAGGTATAAGTATGAAGTGAATGATAAAATCACTGTTAATTTGGTTAATAAGCTGAATAATGTATCTTTTTGTTTAACTTCTTTTGTTGTTAAATCAGTAACATCTTCTGTTGGATCTTTTGGTTTGACATTACCCTTTGAATCACTTTTCAAGAAATCAGAGAAATCTAAATAGATATCGAATAATTTTGATAATGCAATAGCAGCAGAGACACAAATGATTGGAGTTAAAGTCAACATCAAACGAACCATAACACCTGCGAAATAAGAACATAAAACACTGTAAATGATGACAAAAACGTGTTCATCTTTTAATTCTTGGAATAACAAATAAACACCAGCTGGGAATAACCAAATTAACATTTGAGTATCAAAGAAGAAAGCTGGCCATGCAGTAGGTTGATGTTCAGAAACAGAAGCGATAATTGGAATATGAATCTTGGCATAGTTTGTATCCCATAATGAATAGAAACGACCGGTCCATGGAGCAATTAATCCAGCTAATGTTAAACCAACTAATGCAGTGATACCCAATACGATGATTAAAAAGATTGAAACTATCAAGACTGATTTAAATTGCTTTGAAGGAACTTTTGAACGAACATAATCACCAAATGCAACGATTTGAATTAAACCGAAAACACCAAATGCAGCCATATGATCATTTGAACGAATTGGTAAAAATCCAACGAATGGAATTTGCATTGATGCTAAAGTACCAATAGCATACCATGTTGAATATGAAGTGTATAATTTATGAGAATAACGACCCATTAAAATCAAGACAAATACATGTAATGGGATTAAATTTGTAATGAAAACGTAACCACCCCAAGCTGAAACCATATAAAAATAGAAAACAGCAGCCCAAGCTGACCAGAAAACTGAACCTTCTTTGGAACCTTTAATCCATAAGTAGAAAGTGGCCATTAACAATGTGATGGCAATGGCTTCATTATCATAAGAACCTGCAACGGATCTTGAGATATAACCAGGTGCAATCCCAATGAAAGCTGCAGATAATAATCCAGCAGATGAATCTTTTAATTCTTTGGTGAACAAATAAGTGGCATATGCTGTTAAACCTGAAAACGCGGGTGCCAACATGACACAAATGTTTCTAATATCCACCGGTAGACCAATTTTCCTCAATAAATGCCAAATTGAACCACTTGTAACCATTAATCCAGGGTATAAAGTACCACCTGTAACTCTACCCAATGGATACCAAGTTCTATCATCGAACCAATTCAAAAACTCGTAAAAGCTATGCGAGATCAAATATTTAGAAGCTCTGAAATTAAACCATGGATCAAATTCATGAATGATACTTTCATATCTAATAACTGAAAATAAACGTGATGATACAGCAGCACCAGCTATAGAGATCAAGATGATACCCTTTAGAATCAGCTGGACTTTGCTCAACGTCGCCTTGTTGATCTCCGTTAGAGCCATTGCTATATTTAGAAAGGTGCAATTGAAGTGTCCAAATGGACTTTTAATGGCTTATACAACTCTTTTACACCGTGTAAAGAAAATCGACGTGTTGATTTTTGGGAGAGATCCGAGGGTTAAAATTTTGGTCACGTGGATGAGGTCGGAATGGGTTTATGATAAAGATGAATTTAAAGTGGAATAAGGTGGTTGTGGAGTGGAAAAGGATAGAGTGTAATAATATGAATTTTTTTTATGTTTAAGTATGTTTAAAATGACCAAATTCGATAAAAAAATTTTGACTCTTTTTTTTCTGTGCAATTTTGTAACTCATATAAAATTATATTGGTAAATGAACTTGAAAAAAATACAAAAAATTAATAAATTTACATCAATTTAAACAGCTCTTTCTCTCAATACCCATAAAAACACCAAATAACTCGAATATACCCTTATTTCAACGATATCTCCACTACTTCCTCACCAATTAACCACTTCCACAAATTCCCCATAATATACAATATTCGCGAATTTTTCGCTTATTGTCGATGAGTAACAAACGAAAAGTGCAACTGAAATAACGACATTTGATAACAATACCCCAGATAAACACAAACTGATACCAATTGGACCGCTTTAGCTGCAAAAGCCTAGAGCATTAAGATGAGCGACAATGTGGCAATGTCTGAACACGATAATGGCTCGAGAGTGGAGGCCCAACCGAACAACAACTCTGCAATTGACGAGAGTGAACTACCTAGTGAGATAACATTCAAAAAGAGATCCGTGCCCAAATCGAGAACACAATCTGTACAATCTGTGCTTTCGAGTGTGTCGTTGAGAAGCTTTGTGCAGAATAACCAGACCAAGCAGGCTCAGGCTCAACAGAATGGGAATATGAATGGGAATGGGAACAAGGCATTTATACCACCACAGAATTCTAAACCAAAATTGGTTCATACGAGCCCATATATACAGGCTCCAGCCACTGCTGCTTCGATAAAGAGAAGGGCGTCTTTTGAGATTGGTCAGAGATTGCCCTTTAAGAAAGAAGATACAGATGATGAAACACAAACACAAACAACATCCGTTGCGGTTGATGATAATAGTGATGGAGAGGCAGAGGCAAGAGAAGAAGAGCAGAGAAGACTCACTGAGGATGCACTGCGAAGACTATCATCTTTTTCCAAGTTCCAACCAGCAGAAGTTGATTTAACACCAAAAGAACCACAGGATACACATGAACAAGTGCTTAAACCTAATGGATCCATTACACATATAACATCCATGCCTTCAAATGTTTCCATTTTCAATAATCGTCAAAATTCATCGAGTCATTCTTCAATCCCCAATTCGTTGAGTAGACCAGGTACATCACCTTTATTGAGCAGGAAACCTCAAATAAATCCATCATCAGCATCACAACTTCGAGAACGAAGACAATCATCAATGACCATGATGAATAGACCACAGGCAATTACATCACAACCACAACAGAAACCACAACAACAAACACCACATTCACATGTTATGCAAAAAACTGAATCATCAAGTTCAACAAGAACCATTGATGATACTTCATCATTACGTACGATAAATGACCCCAAAAGACCCATGTATATACCTGCGGTGCTTCGTCAATCACATACAAATCTTAAACCTGAGGATTTACAATATATTAATGAATTGAAAAATAAAAAATTGGGCAATTTAACAAGGAATAATAATACTACAAATGGTACAATGATACAACCTACAAAAATCCATTGGAAAAAAGATGAATCAAGAGATGGATGTACATTATGTTTGAAAAAATTTACATTTTTCGAAAGAAGACATCATTGTAGAAGATGTGGAGATTTATTTTGTTCAGAACATTTAAAAAATCAAATAAATTTAGGTCTTGATGCACAATTTTCAATGGATTTAATAAATGGGATTATATGTAAAGTTTGTGACCTATGTCTATTGGAATATGATGAATTTATTAAATCAAAATTAAAAGAAAATGGTCAAAATCCAAATGTCTCAGTGACAAATGATCGTATCAAAAAGAAAGATTCTCAGGGGAAATTATCAAAAGAACAACTTGTTGGTAGTATACCTGCTGATTGGAGTTGGAGTTCCTTTTAAATATTTATTAATATACATGAATAATATATAAGATTAATTCTGTTCAAATGCTCTTCTTTCTCTTATTGATTCTCTAATTTTAGAACTAACATTTAAACTTGTTATATCTTCAACACTTGTTGAATTTGAAGATGTATAACCTGATGAACTTTCTGCATCTGAACTATTAGCAAATAATGGAGCATTTGTTAATGATTCATTATCAGAATCAATTTCTGATTTGATTTTAATTTTTTCCTTCTCCTCTCTACGCTTTGCACGTCTTCTTGATCTTAATTCTTCAGTTTTAGCATCTTCTAATTTTTCATCAATTTGCCAATTTGTTAAATGATCAAAATCTGGGAATAATTCAGGACCAAATTTATTAACCACTTCAACAATTTGTTCAGTTAATTCTCTTCTTTGTAATTTTAATGATTTAAGTACCTCGGGTGATACTAATGATAAATAAATTGGTCTAATTGATTTGAAAATATCCATCCCCGTATCACCGAAAATCAAAGCACTATAAGTCATTAATGCACTTGAAATGTAAATCAATACAAATAATGTGATTCTATTATGTATAGAGAAATAATCCTTTGTATACCATACCCCAAGACACGAATAAAAAATGTATAACAATGGTGCGATCCCCATTCCAATTAAAATTTTCCATGTTGCCACAACATCATTTGCCTTAATCTTTACAAGAGAATTTCTTAAAGCTTCAATTTTTTTCCTTGTTGAATAAATTTTACCAATGATGAAAACCGGTGTGAATAGGACAATCCCAGGGAATGAAAGAATTAATAAAACAGTTAATTTTATTGAACGATAAATTAAAATTCCAAAATTTTTCAACCAATTAAATTGTACAGCGTTATTAACTTCATGATCAGGAAGATGTAATTGCTTTAATGATTCATTATATTCCATGATTCTTTCACGTAGTTGTATGATTTCTGGATGATCTTTATAATGATTATAACCTTTAACTAATCTTCTATTCATTTCAATAACTAATGGGATTGGTAAGATTTTTTCATTTGTATATAATCTTCTAGCAGCTTGTACAACCATTAAAGTTTCATAATCTGGACATGTAACAGTGACGGCTTTTAAACCTGTTGTTATAGTTTCTAATAATTGTGATATAGCTTCTTTAGAAGTCTTGGGGTCATCATACATTTGAGAAATTTCCTTTGGGATAGAAATTGGATGACCAAATTCCACAACGGCTCTTGATCTAAATTTATGAGGATGGAAATAATTCATACCACATGGAACAATTTTCACATTACAATTTGGATTGTTTTGTATAGCACCAAGTGCCATTATTGCCACACCAGCTTTTAAAGGTAATAAATCAGTACGATCATGAGAACCACCTTCGGGGAAAATACCTATGGAATGACCATTACTTAAATGGGCAAACACTTTTTCATAAACTTGACGTTGATCCACTTTATCAGCTAATTTAAATGGGGTGCTAACTTTGGATTGAAATACTTCTAATGCAGGTTTTTTAAATTCCTTTTTAATTATGAGGAATTCATCATTTATAATCTCTGCAATTTCAGCATTACCTTTCGAGGAAGGTAATCCGATCAAACCTTTAACTTGAGCCTCCTTGGTGAATTGAGTACCATGACCAATAACTTTCAATGGATCCTCAGCATCTAGTGAAATTGTACCTGACCCATTTTGTAGATTATCCTGAGGTCTCTTGACACCAATAGTCATGGCCAAACTAGCCAAATGACCGATTCCAAACACTTTCATCGACTTCTCAGCAATCAAGAAACTGACTCTTTTGTTTGTTTCATTCTTCACTTGGCCCATTAATATGATAGGATCCACAAATTGATTAGCATGAGGTGCTGCAACAAAGATCACGGGACCTTGTTTAGGGATTCTAAAAGCTCCTCTGGGTCTAATTTCACGGAAAAAGCAGTTGAAGACAGAGCCCAAGAACCATATCAGGAAATCGTAGCCCAAAGTGGTCCAGAACGAGGGCTCTTTGTACGCTGTGGACATTTTGTTGTTGATGTTGTGAATTTGGGTTATCCTTATTGTTTCCACCGCGTTTTGTGAAAAATAGGTGATGTTTTTCTGGGAAATTTGACTTTTGTTGGGAGTTTGAAAAGGGCTCAATTGGGCAGAAAAGTTAAAACGGGATTGTAATTTGTTGAGGTTTGTTAGTTTGGTTGTAATGGGCTCATGATAATGTGTCAAAATGTATGGATCCAAGCCAAGACTGGTATTTATGTCCCGAGATATGTCGTTATATTGAAATTTAGAGAGTGGCATCAGGGGACATGAAGACCGGTCACCAGGCTAGACATCCACTAACATCAGCGTGACCTCAGACCTCCACCAAGATACGGTGATACCCAGCTGATAACTGATAACTGATAACCCCTAGGCCCAGGGCACGCTGATCCGTGAAGTATACTATCACAGTCTATGATGTCTATATGTCTCAGATGACTAAGCGTAATTTCTGCCATCGATCTGCGGTTTTCAAATTTACGCTGCTGACTAAGCGCAGTCGCGTTGTTTATTTTTAAAACTTTAATAAATCTTTGAATCTTTGTTTATCAGCAAAACAGGCGCCTTGCAAAAATAGCGTGCTTTCTATATAAAGCAGCCATTTCCATGTTATTGTTTATATATGTGTATTATATAGTTACTTGATAACCAACAATGCGCCACCCGAAAACACTGCTATTCCTCGCGCTGGCCACGCTGATAACACTGGGACTGACACTCCACAGCTACGACTACAATTTCGAGCACGTTTCACAGAAATTGCAGGATTTGACCAGTTCAAACACTACAAACACCACCAGAGTCGAAACTATAGAGATCCAGCTACACGAGGACTGGCCGGCTAGGCCCGAGCCCCAGCTCAAGTTCTCCACGAGAAAAGAGCTGCTGGCTCACACATGGCAGCTGCTAAAGGACCACGACCCTGAGCTCAGACCTTTCAACAGGTTCAAGTCTGGTGCTAGGATACCAAATAGAGGTAACAATAACGAGAAACCAGTGTTTACAAAGGACTATCTCTCACAGTTTTTGAGCTTGACACATGAGGAAACACTGGTGATGAAATCTACACACGAAAGTATAGTCACTCAGTTCTCAAATATGTCCACTGATATCTACAAGGGCACCGGTATAGTGTTTGTTGGAGGTGGTCGTTTCAACTGGTTAACACTAATGTCTATAAAAGCCCTAAGAAACGTGGGATCTCAACTACCAATCGAAGTGTTGATTCCAGATGCTGCAAACTACGAGGATGAATTCTGTCAAATTACACTACCTTCTTTCAATGCCAAGTGTATGATATTACCTGGTATCCTTGGTGAGGAATTAACATCCAAAATACCAATCGCTGGGTATCAATTGAAATCATTAGCCATATTATTATCAAGTTTTGAAAAAGTCTTGTTATTTGATGCTGATAATTTACCAGTAAGCTCCCCAGATATCTTGTTCCACACAGATCCTTTCAAAACTAAAGGGCTCGTTGTATGGCCTGATTTTTGGAGAAGATCAACTTCTCCAGATTATTATGATATTGCAGATATTCCAATTCAGTCAAATTTAACAAAAGATCACAAGCATGTAAACACAACAACTACACCATTTCATAAACAAATGGGTACATTATCAGACCCATCATCTGAATCAGGTCAAATATTAATGGACAAGAAAAAGCATTTCCATACAATGTTATTATCATTATACTACAACATTTATGGTCCAAGATATTATTATCCATTATTATCACAAGGAACTATAGGTGAAGGTGACAAAGAAACTTTCTTAGCTGCAACAGTGGCCCTGGGGTTACCATATCATCAAGTCCGTCGTTCTGTTCATGCAGTGGGGCGATTCAAGAAAGATGGTCATTTTGTTGGTTGTGCAATGGGTCAATTTGATCCAATGCAAGATTATGCAAATTTTATAAATGGTAAAGAAATTAAAGGTCCACAAATGATTTTCGTTCATGCAAATTACCCCAAGTTACATCCAGAGATCCTAAGAAGAGAAAATAGATACCGTGAGGGGAAAGATAGAGTAAGAATGTTTGGACCAATGAAAAGTTTAACAGGTTATGATTTTGAAATGTTTCAATTTAGAAATATGGAATATTTGATTTGTGAATTAAATGTTCAATTGGACACTTTAAAGAAAGAGAACCGGACAATAACGTGTGGTGAGTTGAAAGACCATATAAAGTTCTTGGAGGAACATCCATAATATAATATAATAATACAATTCAGTTATCTCGGATCTAAGCGGAAACGTTAAATGTTTTGTACCGTGGCGCGATTTACAAAAATTGAAAAAATTTAAAATTCCTCGAAAATTTAAATCTATTTTTGCCTAGACAATAGAAAACAACGATAACGATTCAACGGTTAAAGATCTAGACAATGTTGAGATCTGTGTTACACACCAGAATATCCAAGAGGAAACTCTTACTATTCCTATCATCCATCTTCATCACACTCATAATCATCACTACATATCTCACCACAAATCATCCTGATAAATTAAAAGAAATTATACCCAATTATGAAGATTTAAAAAATGGATTATCAGATTGGGATATCCCAGATATTGATTTACCAGTGCCTAGTTTTATGAAACCTGATGAGAAACAAGAGGAAAATTCAATTGATTTCATCCAACAAGTATTTAAAACATTATCAATCAAACCAAATGTTGATAAATTGGATAAATTTTTCACAGATGAAAGATTACCAAATATAAGAATTGATGAGGAGACAGACTTGGTTTATTCAAAGGATTATTTGGGGAAATTTTTAAAGATTAATGATGAACAAGTACAAAACTTAACACAAGCTCATGAACTAATAGTTTCACAAATTCGTAAATTCCCCAAGACAAATATATATAACGGTAATGGGATTGTTTATGTTGGTGGTGGGAAATTTAATTATTTAGCATTATTATCAATGAAATCATTAAGAAATTTAGGTTCAGTCTTACCAGTGGAAGTTTTGATCCCAACTTTGGATGATTACGAGGAAAATTATTGTGAACAGGTATTACCAAGTTATAATGCTCATTGTTTAAAATTATATGATTTTATTGAAACTTCAGATATAAAAGGTTATCAATTAAAATCTATCGCAATATTATTATCATCATTTGCAAATGTCTTACTCTTGGATGCTGATAATATCCCTGTTCATACACCAGATTTTATATTCAATGAAGAACCTTTTATTTCAAAAGGTCTAGTTACATGGCCAGATTTTTGGAGAAGAACAACATCACCAATTTTTTATGATATAATTGATAAAAACATAACAGATTCAAAACCAACTTTACATGATACACAAGGTTTAATTCCTGATCCAACCACTGAATCAGGTCAAATTTTAATAAATAAAACATCTCACCAGGATATGATGCTATTATCTGTTTATTATAATCTATATGGACCAGAAGTTTATTATCCATTATTATCACAAGGTGCATTGGGTCAAGGTGATAAAGAAACATTTTTAGCTGCGGCTGTGGCATTAAATGAACCTTTTTATCAAGTTCAAAGAAATGTTAAGGCATTGGGGAATTTTGATAAATCAGGTGGATTCCATGGTGCTGCAATGGCACAATTTGAACCTATTAGAGATTTCCACACACAGGATGAAAGAATATTGTTCATACATGCTAATTTCCCCAAGTTAAATATTGGAAAGATGATTAAAGATAAGACATTGTTTTTAGATGATGAAAGGATTAGATTATTTGGATTTGGATTGAAAGATATTGTGGGGTATGATTTTGAACAATTTCAATGGAAAAATATTCAATATTTATTATGTGATGAAAGTTTAAAATTTGAATTTATGAAGAATGATAACATTACAGAGATTTGTAATGAGGTTAAGACTCATCTTTCATTCCTAAGAGCTACAGTGGATTTAGAAACTTCATCATCTCATTAAGGCAGGTGAATTTATACTTCCAATTCACCAATTCTTGCATTGTCTTTAGCATCAATAATCATACGTTCTTCATTATTTAATTCATTAAGTTCAGCTTCTTCCTCGGCAGATAATTTACTAAAATCTGGTGGGATTTCATCCATTTGTACACTTGGTGCCCCATTTAAATATCTTAATTCTTCCAAGATTTTAATACGAACATTTTCTAAATATTTCCTAGAATTCTTATTATCTAATTTATCACCTAAATTTGGATGTAATGAACAATCTGGATTGAAAAAATTTCTAAATGGTAAAGAATCAGGTAATTTAGAATCTAATGTAACATCTGTTAAGATACTTGTTTCATAACACCATAATCTTGAAACATTTCTTGGTGTATAACCACCACCTCCTAATACTAACAAAGGTAATCCAAAACTTTTGATAAATTTAACACATTCACCATGTGCCTTGATATTTAAATTGAAACATCCTAATCTATCACCACCTAATGAATCTGCACCACATTGTTGTACAATAACTGAAGGTTGGAAAGATGTAATCAAAGGATCCATAACTGATTTGAAAAGCCGTATGTAAGATTCATCATCAATCCCATCGTTTAATGGAACATTTATAGCATAATGTTTCCCTTTACCAACACCTGTTTCATCAACATTACCAGTTCCGGGGAAAAACAATCCATTATATTTATGGAAACTAACAGTCATCACACGATCAGTGGTATAAAATGCCTCTTGAACACCATCACCATGATGTAAATCAATATCTATATATAACACACGAGGATGATATCTTAATAAATCCAAGATTGATAATACAATATCATTAACATAACAAAATCCACTTGGTTCTGATTTTTTAGCATGATGTAAACCTCCAGACCAATTTATAGCTATATCCGAAGCACCACTAATCAACTTCTGTGTAGCATCTAGCGAAGCACCCGTGTAAATGGAACTATAATCATAAAACCCATCGAAAACGGGACAATCATCACCAATGTTGAATTCTTTCAGTAAATTTGAATATTTAGATACATTATCTGGTGTGATTTTTTGCAAAAAATTCACATAATCCTCCGAGTGGAACTCCAATAGCTCCTCTCTGCTTGCCCTCTTGGGCGTGTATAGATCCATCTTCTCGTATAACTTATACCCAATCACCAAATGATCCGTCAACATTAGTCTAAATGGTTTCATTGGATGCTTCACACCGTAATGGTACTCCGAGACCTTCGGATTGTAGTGGTACGACACATTGGGCGAGTACACGCTGTTTGCCTGGTAAAGCGGCTGTTTTTCCAGCGTTTTGCGGTCTCTGAAAAGCGTCTCCTCGGTCATTTTTGCTGGTCTTTAAAACTGTTTATTTGATTGTTTGTGTTGTTTTTATTCAATTTTTTTATCTTCTAATAATCAAAATTTCGCGAATTCTTTTTTGATAATTTCGCGAATTTCTTGAACTTCAAGAAAATCAGTGGCGATAAATCAAAAACTACTTAGTTTCAACATTTAACTACCAATTGAACTAGAAATACAAGAAATGTCAGGAGCAGCTGGGTTCGACAGACACATCACCATCTTCTCGCCAGAAGGAAGACTATACCAGGTCGAGTATGCCTTCAAAGCGATCAACTCCACAAACATCAACGCCATTGGAATCACAGGTAAGGACTCTGTGGTGATAATTTCACAGAAAAAAGTCCCAGATAAATTACTAGACCCTAAAACCGTATCATATGTCTTCCCAATAACCCCAAAGATCGGGCTTGTTGCCATTGGATCCATTGCCGATGCAAGAGCTCAGGCATTGAGAGCAAGAGCTGAAGCTGCAGAGTTTCATTATAAGAATGGATATCAAATGCCAGTGGACGCATTGGCCAAAAGAATGGCCAATCTTTCACAGATATACACACAGAGAGCATACATGAGACCATTGGGTGTTGCATTGACATTTGTTGCTGTTGATGATGAATTTGGTCCTTTGCTATACAAGACGGATCCTGCTGGTTATTATGTTGGTTCAAAAGCTAATGCCACGGGGCCAAAGCAACAAGAATTAACCACAGCTTTGGAAAAGAAATATAAGAAAAAAGATTATATCCCAGGTGATTGGAAAGAAGTTGTTGAAGCTGGTATTATTACATTATCAAATTCTTTAAATACTGAATTTAGAAAAAATGATATTGAAATTGGTGTTGCTACACCTGATAAATTCTTTACACTAACTCCTGATGAAATTGATGAACGTTTAGTCTCAATTGCTGAACAAGATTAAACTCTTTATATATGTCTTTTAAATGTACATTAGAAACTAGATAAAGTGTAATTCATTGGCGGTTTTTTAATCCCACCTTTTTTCCTCACATATTCATCAGGATGAATTCTCTTAATATGTTGTTGTTTATGTGTAGATGATTTTGGACCTCTAAATATTCGTTGACAATATTCACATGATTCCTCTGTACCAATATCAAGATCAGTTTTACCTGCATTGTGCGGTATTCTTGAACCACCAGGTGTTGAAGGACGACTTGTGTTAGGTGATGTAGATGATTTAACACTTGATGGACTAGCTTCAAAACTCTTAAATTTCCCCGTTATTGGTGTAATGGGGGATCTTGATTGTGGAGAGTTTAACCCAGTTAATCTATTTGATGATTTTTGGAAATGTTGCGTTTGAATGGCCTTTTGTGTTTGTAATGATTGCATCTGTTGTTGTATCGTTGCTGAGAAAATCTTTGGTGATGGATTTACTATAGCTGGTGAAGCTGTAGTATTTGGTAAACTTTGATATCCATTAACTTTACCTCTCTGTATAGTATTAGCAGCATCGGATGAGCTTATCGCAGCTCTCCTTATAGCATCATCATCAAATGATTTGACAACTTTATTGGTCTTGCTTTTCAATACAGAATCTAATTCTAATAAATTATGTTGTGATGATGGTTTATCCAATTTGGGTATCTTCAACTTATTTATATCAATTGAATAACTAGATGGAGATCTTTTCCTATCGTTTGAATCCTCGGAAGTATGTCGTATCGAGGGAACCTTGTCTATGGCATCACACAAAGCCAACACTTCCAGCGTTTTGTAATAAGACATGATATAATTTCCACTAATTCTCCAAACAATACTACTACTTCGCTTGTTTAAAGTGTCAAAATTATATTTTTGAGAAAAAAATTAAAAGTTGACATTTCTCGCGAATTTTTAAAGCGTACATATAACGGCTTTTCGCGCCAATATAGATATATATCACATTTTATTGAATATCTAGCTCAATGATCACCAGACATATGGGATGAACAAGTATGGACATTCCTTGGTGTAACGTTCCCAGTCTTCACCGTATTTCTTTTCACATTTAGCTTGATCTCTTAAAGCTCTGTGTAACAAGACCACTAAGAAAAATGTTGGGAAGAACCATGGGAATGGTGAGTTGAAACCACAAGTTAAAGCCCAGATTAAAGATTGAGTCCAATCAGCTGTGTAATGAATCTTTCTACCTAATTTATACCATCCATCAACTAACAAATGAGAACCTGTTTTGGTGGTGATATATTTTGGATTTTTCAAAACTTGATATGGTAAGAATGGGAAAGTTTTTCTAACTGAATGATCACCTGAAAGGAATTTTCTGAAATAATTCTTTTGAGCATTGGTAGTATCAAAGAAATAATATGCAATCAAATACACGGCAACTAATGAATAGTTATAAGTGTTTGACCAAGCATATTCACTTGGATCATGGTATGACAAGTATAAAGTACATTGACAATAAGTGAATGGAACACCTGCAATGTTCCAAAAGATTAACATGAATCCGAATTTTTCATAAGCCATATCCCAAGTTGGAACAATTAATTCTTCACCTTTAGAACAAGCATTAGCATATAACCAATGAGCCAAAAGGATAGTGGCCAATTGTGGAGACACAAACCCATAATCTTCATATTGTCTCAATGTAGCTGCAAATGTCAAAAAAAACAAGATATACCATGGTAATCTAACTTCAAAGAACATTTTCAAATCTAAAATACCAACTCTTGGGTTTAATGGAGCACCAACAAAGAAATCATAGATATGATTACCAGTCATACGATGATAATCATGAGAGACATATAAAGTGTAAATGTATAAGAAAATTGAAAATGCAAATCCAATGATGATAGCAACAGTCATGATTTCACCAAATAAATCTAAAATGGTGTATAATGGGAAAATACCAGTGAAATGTAAAACAAGTGATAATGTCACACTGGTGTAAAAAGACCACATGGAGTTACAGAAATATGGTAATTGCTTGTTTTTCAAATGAGTCAATGGTTGACCTTTGGTGTAAACACCTGGTAAAGTGTAGTAGAAAGTAACTTGAACAGCAATAAAACTTAAAAAGATCTTCCAAGCTCTAGCTGTTGGAACACCATGATCCAAAAAGATTTGGTAAAGATGGCCAACAAAGTCACCGAATGATTGTCCCTTTTCTGGCAAAGCAGCAGAACCATTATAAAACTCAGCGCTAATCCACATATAGTACATCAACAAAGGGAACCCAATAAGCATACCAAGAACACCTGGAACACCACCAAATTCATATTCAATTTCTTCCTTTTCCAAATATCTTCCTTCAGGAAGGTTAGATTGTTTAGCCTTGACCATTTTTCCTCGAGGATTTAACGTGATAGTTGGGCAATTTCAAATTGTACAAGAAAACAAAACAAATCACAGATCAATCTATGTAGTTTTTCGGAAATCAAGAATTTCTCGAAATCTAGTGCTGAACGAGCAAAACGCGAAAAATAACTTACGAACTCGGAACTCGGAGCGTAATAAGGCACAAACGCCTAATTCTGTTGAACATCAAATCATTTTGAAGCCTTTTAAGTATACATTTAGGGGTACTGTAAACAATTGAAAGCAATCCAGGATGAATTGAGGGTAGCCGGGTGAAACCCCAAAATAAAAAAATAAACGACCTCGGTCAGGATTGAACTGACGATCTTGCGATTAACAGTCGCACGCCTTAACCAACTTGGCCACGAAGTCTTAACTGGAAATTTTGTTAATGAGTATGCGCTTGACTGCTTGACAATTGATTAGTAAGCCTAATATCAATGAAGTTCATGAAGCTTCTAGAGATTATCACCAATAATACATCATAGAACCAGCCAGCATGAGCATACCAATAACTAACATAATAACATATAGAGAAGTGTTGATGAGTTAACGTTAGTGAGTTAGTGATATTTAATAATAGATCATAATATGTATTAACATAAGTTGATAACAATATAGATATAACAGCCTTCCTTAAGTCTTTCTTAATAAACTTCTTTCTTAACTTTCTTTCTTTCTTTCTTTATAAAACTAACAATAACTAACTAGAATATAAAAGAGGATAAACTCTTCTTTATAGACATCATTGACATTGCTTCCCCAACATTATGACATAATCACTTAGTAATCAACATAGATACTCTCAGATTAGTCATTAACATTCTTCCCTGTTTTGAAAACGTTCGTCTCGAATGTTTAAAAGAATAATCATATGGAAAGATTGAACAATGAAATATAATTGAAATAAATGTGAACTCATATATATGATAACAATATACTAATTAGCTAGAATGAAAACAAATTGTAATGAAGACAGAAATAATGACAATATACATCTTTTGGAATGACTTGAATTAATTGATAACAGCAATTGATTAAATTGAACTTTATAACTTATGAACTAATAACTTAATAAACAACATAATAACTATAATCAAAGTGAATAACTTGACATAATCTTCTTTGGTAAATAAATCTTAACTTGTAACTTGAAAACTGATAATTGTAATGAATAAAACCCGAAAGTAACAGAGCATGTGAACAATAACAGCATATTTCAATAAACTTGTATTATGCACTTAACTCGAAAGATAAATGAACATGATAACAATGGTAACCAAAATTTTTAAGTAATAACAATATAGATCACAAACTTTGATGAATAGTAGCAATAGTCAAACTTAAATTTAGATGACTAGCAATAAAACAAATAACAAAAATATTAATCATTAATGCATGATAGATTATTAAATCCTAGCATATATCTGATTGATGAAAATGAATTCAAATGACTTTGAAAACATTATAAACACTTGAGTTTGAACAACAAATTTAACTTGACATAAATTTGAACAACAATTTTAATTTAATTTGAATAAAGTTGTAAACTCGAATTTCATAACTGATAATATAATTCCAATATAACAATTTTGATCACATGTGACAATATGAATAGCAAGTATAATAATTAATCAACATAGTAATGACTTCAATAACTCTTCCTCGTCCGCAAAAATTATTAGTGCAGCTTAAAGTAATAAGTATACCAACAAAATAAAGTATTAACTAAGTGAAATAATAGGATTAATGATAGTATGTCTCATAACAGATGATACCTTTTGAAATGTAATGACATTAATTAATGTAGCAAGAAAACTTTTGAATTGTTTAAACGATTTATCCCGATAGTTAGTCTAAGCTTTGCTATTCTGGACTGAAAAAGGGGCCTTCCTGGTCATCTCTGGACACATAAACGGAAATAATAAGCCAATAAAAGTGTGGGAAATCTGATAGCCAATTGTAAGATTTGCTCAAAAATAATAAGATAACAATTGTATAGGTATTCTGATGAGCAACTAAATGTAATAACTCAAAATCCTGTGAATAACTTTAGTGGTAACTGCTATAACATTAGCAAAATGTGATAAGCGAACTGGAAATAACAAACAATTTTGTACTTGATTCAATAATAATAAAATAACAACGTTTAAAGAAACTAATAACATAATTCAACTCAGCTAGAAATTAAATAGGATGTGGTTGGTGCCTGAATAATAATGAAAAATAACGAAATGATGTGAAGAACGTTTGATCATTGAATAATCTCAATTGATTGATAACAAACAACATTCTCTCTGAACAGCATAATAAAAGTAAATGAAAATTAAAATAATAGCTTGAAGCTCAATATGATAATTGAAGCCCTTAAAGCACGTAATCCAATGAACTGCTAAAAACGATATAACCCTTAGATAAATCTGAACCCAAAATAATGATAATTATGAAACTCATAATATTAATGCCCTTATAATTATAGTCATATCCTTAAAATCCAATATATGTGTCAAAAACTAATGAACTTGTACTCTCTTAAGATATCTGTAATTCAACAGCCAACTTGATAATAATAGCTACTTGGATACTTGCGGTTCTCTCTCGCAGGATTCAACTTTGATACATCTGCTAACCTGTCCAGTGCAAAATCAATGGATCTGTAATATGAGATTATCAACGAGCAGTAAAACAAAACAACATTTGAAAATGGAATAATAATGGTAGATAACGGATTGACAGCAGACAACTTGATACTAATAACAATAGGAACTTTAACAGCATTTTTTTTCTCATAGGGAATGATAACTTCAGCACAATCAAATGGATCACTAAAATAAATCTTGAATAATGTGAGTGATTTTTGAACAACTCAATCATTATAGCATGGAAAATAGCCTAAACAACAAAACACCAAATCTTAAAAACGACAACCACATAAGAGAAATTTCAAATGAACATCAATTGAATGAGTCATTGAAAACAAATTTTAATTTAACGTCCTGAATTCAACAATCAACGACAAGACGGAAGAAAGAACAAAACTTCAAACATTAAGGAAACAAAATTTTTTGATGATCATATCACTAAACTCAAACTAACACTTCTTCAATAATATTTATAACTTCTCAAACATATAACAATAGTTTTAACCTAATACCACGAACCATATAACAATATCCATAACCTTTGAACAACAGGATACAAGCCAGAGGCGCTACCAAATGTTAATGAGTATGCGCTTGACTGCTTGACAATTGATTAGTAAGCCTAATATCAATGAAGTTCATGAAGCTTCTAGAGATTATCACCAATAATACATCATAGAACCAGCCAGCATGAGCATACCAATAACTAACATAATAACATATAGAGAAGTGTTGATGAGTTAACGTTAGTGAGTTAGTGATATTTAATAATAGATCATAATATGTATTAACATAAGTTGATAACAATATAGATATAACAGCCTTCCTTAAGTCTTTCTTAATAAACTTCTTTCTTAACTTTCTTTCTTTCTTTCTTTATAAAACTAACAATAACTAACTAGAATATAAAAGAGGATAAACTCTTCTTTATAGACATCATTGACATTGCTTCCCCAACATTATGACATAATCACTTAGTAATCAACATAGATACTCTCAGATTAGTCATTAACATTAGTATGCGCTTGACTGCTTGACAATTGATTAGTAAGCCTAATATCAATGAAGTTCATGAAGCTTCTAGAGATTATCACCAATAATACATCATAGAACCAGCCAGCATGAGCATACCAATAA